>JASAND010026532.1:0-61663 GCA_030248195.1 Trissonchulus latispiculum
CTAGGTTAAAAGCGCACTAATATGGACCAGCTTCGCTGAACAACCCTGTTTACTTGAAAACTGTCCAGAGTTTCTATCGGCTGCTGCTTGCTGTTGATATTGACAGTTCTTCAGAAAATTGAACGATTTGTCAAAAGCATGGCCTGCAAAAAGTATAATATGTGTCGTGCTCCTTATTATACAACTTAATAATACACGTATATACATAATGTCAACTGCTTTTCGCATCAACTTAATACAAGATTTTGCGCTGACACTGCAGAAAAAACAACTTGAACACCTTTCTACCATAACTGCATTGTTTATTTGGAATAAGCTTTAATATTTCAAAATCGTCCCGCTTGCTTTGAAAGCTGAAGAATGCAGATCTTACTCGTATGTCATGTGGAGTGGAGCATGAGTGACCGCGAATATGGGTTGTTCAGCGAAGCTGGTCCATATTAGTGCGCTTTTAACCTAGTCCTCCTGGAATTTACAACCTGCCCCTCCCATATTAACGTTTTAAAACCTAGTCCTCTGTCCATTTACAACCTAATGTCACCCATATTGCATTTTTCATGCTCCACCGGAGCATTTTTATTCTTGTCCTACTTCATTTTTAAGGTTCTCAGTAAAAAGCAAAAACGTTACAGCTGTGTGAAAGAAACTTTAAAAATTCCGCCAATCATTAATCGTCAACCGAAAGTACAAAACAAAGAAGCTTGAAAAGTTCCAAGTTCTTCCTTTTTCTCTATTTTGACAGAAATCCAACATCCAGTACCCATGGCTGCAATAGTTTTAGTTGCTGTCCTGTATATAGCATATAGCACTCTACTGCAGCGCAACCAAATGCAAACTTTACTGTCAGTGAAGGAAACTCATAATTTGCAATGCTCTTCCGAACTTGTATACTAAATTTCGGACGATTGCAACTTACCTGTAGCTAGTTGTAGGCCGTGCTGTACTTCAGCAGCACTCTACTGCAGCGCAACCAGATGCAAACTTTACTGTCGGTGAAGGAAACTCATAAAACACAATTTGCAATGCTCTTCCGAACTTGTATACTAAATTTCGGACGATTGCAACTTACCTGTAGCTAGTTACAGGCCGTGCTGTACTTCAGCAGCACTCTACTGCAGAGCAATTAGGCGCAAACTTCACTGCCAAAAAAGGAGACTGGTATGGCATTATTTTCAATGCTATTATTCTGCACTTGTGTGCAAAATTTCAGACGATTGCAAGTTTTCTGTAGTTAGTTATAGGCCATGCTGTACTTCTGCAGCACTCCACTACAGCGCAACCACATAGTAACATCGTAATAAGTATACGAAACGTATCTATAATAGTTTGTCATGTCCTAAACTATCTGTATGCCGAATTTCAAATACCAGTGACGAACGAATAACTTGTTATCGAAGGTGCTGTGTTTGGGGCAGCACATACAGCACGGTGGAAGCTAGAGAATGCACCAACAAACATAGCTACAGTTCCCCCTTACTACAGACATGATTTTCGCCAAGTTTCATATGTTCAGCCGTTTACAGTAAGTCTACAGACAGCGTGCTGTGGTTGTTGCATAGCAGTACAGCACGATAGCAGCACCGCACAGCGCTGCGACTATGCTCATCGTGTTCAGCGACCCCGATAACCCTTATATGCGTCCCACTATATGGCCCAAAACAGCATATTTAGGCCTATTATTGACTATTTCCTGTAGAGTTGGGACTTAGAAATTTTCCGAAAATGGCTATTTGGCCGGACCAACTTTGGGCCGGCCGCCAGAACGATCCTGGCCAGATATCAAAAATCGCCCTCGTTAGGACATATAAACCCTTCCGTGGATCCTTATGCAACAAACCACGTCTCTCTAGCGTCTTCTCTGAGTCCTGTAGCTTTGACAAAAAATTGGCCATTTTTGGCCATTTTAGCGCCAAGTCCACTTTTGGCCGGCCGTACAGATGGCTGACCGGGCCGGGCAGCGAAAAAATATCAAAAAGGTTCACTTTCGGGATATATACATTCAGAAAAACCAAACTTCACCTGCTGAAAATGCCCAGATCGTTCTAACACTCCGACAGAAAATTGCATTTTTCCAAGCGTGACTTACACGGAAAAAAAAACAAACGGACCTAACTTGTCCGGAAGCGAAAATTTTCAAATTTGGATATTTTTGAAAATTTTTGCAAAATTTACCCCAAAATTACCCTTGTTTTCCTGTCTTCGGCGCGACTACACCCCTCCCCTCCCAACGTTCCCACCCAAAAAAGTTCTGGAGGAGGGTTGAAAAAATGGCTGGGGGCTACCCACACGAAGCTCATTTTTAGAAAACAATTAGAAAACAATAATTTTTTCTAATTGTTTTCTAATGCACAGATATATTTTCTAATTGTTTTCTAATTGTTTTCTTAATGTTTTCTAATCCAGAAAACAATGAGAAAGTATTGAAATTTTATTTTCTAATTATTTTCTATTTGTTTTCTAGTTATTTTCTGTTATAAGAAAACAATTAGAAAACAAACAAAATTTTTTCTAAATTGTTTTCTAAAAGTTGCGGATACGCGTAATAACGTTAGTTTTATCACTATTATGGTTTTTAATTAAAGCGTTGCTAGTCGATTCCAAGAAATAGTATATAAGAAATAATAAGCCAGACATGTTCTCTCTTGATTGCAATAGAAATTATATATTGAGATAGAGATATTGAAACTAAAGTTATCATAGGGGTCGCGGTAGCGACCCCTATAATATGAGTGAAAATGGTCGAGTAAAACAAGGCTGCGCAGAAGCATCCTGCGCAGATTATGTGCGCAAAAAATTGTACGTGTCGAGTTTGGTATGTTCCTGAAGTTTCATCCCCGTACCACTTTCCGTTAAAAAGTTATAGAGGTCGGGGAAAAAAACCAACCCGCAAGTGGTGGGGAAAAAACCAACCGCCCGTTTGGGCGATGGGGATGAGCTAGCAGGCTCAAATTTTGCATGCAAGTTGGTAGGGCCCACCCCACCTACCACACCAAATTTGAGCTAAATCGGACCACTTTTGAGCATTTTTTGACATTTTGAAAATTTTGGCATTTTTGACCCCCCAAAAATTCAAAATTTGCCTATTTTTGAAGGCCTGTAAAAAATTTTCCATAGCAGTTAGATAATAACTTTTAATAGTTTCTATGAGAACAACATGTGCTCTTTCCAAAAATGTCGGTCTCGCCTTCCTGCGACGCTTGGCAAGCTGCCAGCAGAATTTTTACAAAATGGGAAAAAAACCAAGGGGTGGAAAAAAACCAATTTTTGCTTTTGCTGCCAAACTCCCAAAAATGGTTCTTAGTTGCTCAAAAGTCATCCACATAGCAAGTTTAATGCGTTCTTTCACGTGAACAGCTCAAAATTGCATTTGGGCTTGGCAATTTTGTGCTAGCCGGTAAAAACCTCATTTCGGAGGATCGGCTGTTTGGCTCAGCTAAAGCGGCCAAAAAGTACTCTGGACAAAGAAATACGCGAAAAAACACTGAAACAACGTTTATTTTAATTTATTTCATCGAATTTCGAAAGATTTACAAATTTTTACATTTTAACATAGAAACTGGCAAATTTGATGAAACCTAGCCAGTTGATGCTGCAAATTTTGATGTTTGATTTTTCTCACTTATTATAAGGAATATCGCAAAAATAACTGCAGATATGAAGTCAGCGACGCCGATTTTACCTGTCGCATGCATAAAATCGCTAATATGAGTTACCCTGACCGAATACTGGGGTTGGTTTTTTTTCCCCACCGGTTGGTTTTTTTCCCGCCATTGGTTTTTATACCCCGGCTAATTAACCGTTAATTACTAATTAACGACAGGACCTAGAGAGGCGATTTATATACCAAAATGACAGTCTAGACAGGGCTTGATAAGAAAATAATTTGTAGCCGGATTGCTCCACTGGGTAGTTCTGCAGAGTCCAAAAAGTGACTACCTTGGTTTTTTCCCCGACCTCTATATGCCAAAAATCGCTTACGGGAGTGATGTTTTTTCCGCTGCTACAATGGAATGCGCCTTGCCGCGGTGGAGTGGCTTACGATCCCCTTCCGGGGTCAACGAAATGGTTCCCTCTTTGGGCTACCCCCCAAAGAAACTCTGTTTACTCGGGTCCCTATTCCGGGACGGTCAGGCATTGCCATGGGTTTGGCAATACACCAAGAACTGTCGAGTTTTTCCTTGCCGGGCATGGTAAACCAGCCTATCTAGCCCGGCTACTCCTTATGGCTGGTGACATCGAACCAAACCCGGGTCTAAGATTCCCCTGCTCAACCTGTGGGCTGCCGGTTGGCACTAACTGCTTCTCCATCTTGTGCACCAACTGCTCCAAATGGTGCCATGCTGGGAAATGTTGCGGTATCTCCCCTGGGAGATTCAGAGCCGGACTTCCTTCCAGTGTAGTTCGGGATTTCAGCTGTCCTACCTGCCAGGGCGTGACGGGGGCCGCCGCCCTGCCCCACCCGCGTGCCCATCTAAATGTGCGCCGGTCCACGCCTCCCCCATCCCAGGCCCGAACCTCGGTGCCGGCTGGACCACCAGCGCCTGCACCCCCAACCAGGAAAAGGAAGGGACTCACCATACTACAGTGGAACGCTGGCGCGTTGTCAGCCGCAAAGCGTGCCTTCCTCCGGAAAACCCTCGAACAGTGCTGCAACCCAAGAAACCTGGCTAAAGCCAGGGGACAAACTGGGTTTCCCGGGCTACAATGAAGAACATAAATATCGGACCCACGCTAGAAGAGTTGCTGGCGGAGCTGCTGCTGGCGGCGGCTCAGCTCTCCTAATCAGGAAGGGTCTAAGCTTTGCCCGTGTCTCTGGTTCCCTAACCGCAAACGACGATCTCAATACAGATGCGGTGGCCATCAACGTTCTCCACCGGAAGCAACTAATACCGGTTGCTTCGGTCTATGTCCCTCTAGTAATCCGAACCGCTGACGACGGTCGAAGTCAGAACTTTAATCCAGTGCATCTTCCCTCGTCCCGGAACTCGGTAGTGCTGGGTGACTTCAATGGCCACACCCAACTCTGGGACCAGTGGCAGCCGGCCAACGAGGTTGGTAACAGCTTAGAAGACTGGATCGTCACAAACAACCTGATTGTTGCCAACCGACCAGTGTCCACGAAAGCCACATCAAACTCAGTACCAGACCTAACCATCCTTGGAAAGTGTTGGGACGACAAGTTCAGCTGGAAACTGATCCCGGACACTGTCTCTGATCATATGCCGGCTATCCTGTGCCTACATACGGATAATCCCTCCACCATGCGTCCCAAGCAGAACAGCTACAACTACAAGTTGGCTGACTGGAACAAATTCAGGCATATACTAGACGACCAACTTAGCCTCAACATGCCTCACGAATCGGCTACTACTGTACACAACCTGGAAAAGGCTATAACCATATCTCTACAGTTGGCAGCCAAGAAATCTATACCTAGATCCTATCGAAGAAATCCAAAAGCCTGGTGGAGGCCAGAGCTCACTGAACAGTCACGGACATGCCGTGAACTGCGGAAGAAAGCGAAACAGGACGACCAATCCAAGCAGCTTTGGATATCCGAAACCCGCAGGCTGCGGGATATGATCACATCGGCGAAACGGGAAGACTGGCAGAACTACGCGTCCGGACTTAGTCTCCGCTCTGACCCGTCGAAGGTTATCCGGACGATTAAAGCTATAGATGGGAAGAAAACAGTCAGTTCAGGAGGAGCCATAGTGAAAGGGAATAAGACCATCCTGACCGATAAGGGCAAAGCAAATGCCTTTATCACAAAATATTCCTCAGTCAGTCGAACGAAGAACCACCGTCTATCAAGGAAGATGATGAAGGAAGTGCGCGCTGACCTGCGGGCGCCGTGTGCCTGCGGTTCCAGCACCGATCCCACCATCTGCTCCGAATTCTCTGATGCGGAGTTCAAGTCCGCACTAACACGGCTGAAGTCAAGGAAAGCCCCTGGAATGGACGGAATTACAAATGAAATGCTGAAGAACGCCTCCCACAATTGCCATCGAGCAATCCTAGACCTCTTCAATCTCTCCTGGAGAACAGGAGACATACCAAGTTCGTGGCGCCATGCAGCAATAATTCCTATCCCGAAACCAGGGAAACCTCCTGAATTGACCGGTCTTACAGACCCATCAGCCTCACACCAGCCCTGGCCAAATTAATGGAAATGATGGTCAAGAGGAGGATTCAATACCAACTGGAGCGGCAGGAATTCTTCACGCCGGCCCAGGCTGGATTCAGACTGGGAAGCTCGACAGAAGACCAGGTTTTGAGACTGACTCAATCTGTTGTAGACGGATTCTCCAACACAGGAAAGGCCAAACGCACAGCTCTAGTCTTAATAGACTTTGCTCGCGCGTTTGATACGGTATGGAAGCCTGGCCTCCTCTGGAAGCTGACCAAATCTGGACTGCCAGTCTGCATTATACGCTGGCTGAAACAGTTCCTAGCTGATCGAAGAGCCTGCGTACAAATCAACAACAGCAGCAGCCGACTCAAACCCCTCCAGCAAGGAGTGCCTCAAGGAAGCTGTATCTCGCCACTGCTATTTCTGGTTGCAATCAACGATATCCTGGAGGAAATGCCAGGAGAAATACAGGCGTCCCTATTTGCGGATGACCTCGCCCTCTGGTGCCAGGACACAGAAATCGGAAGAGCAGAACAGAAGCTGCAGACTGCTATTACCAAACTGAAGAAATAGGCATCCAAATGGCAAATGGAGGTGAATGTCAGTAAATGCGAAAGTAAACAACGGGGGCCAAACGCAACTGCAACGGGGGCCAAACTTATGGGCATGCTGAGACGTTCTGTTGGCTGGCTGTTCGAGTCGGCTAGAGCTCACGTATATAAATCTGCTATCCGTCCCGCAGTCGAATACGTCGGTTGCCTGTGGACTAATGCTCCCAGATACGCGCTGGATGCCGTCGACTGCCTAGATCGTAAGGTATCCCGCTTAGCTCCTGAGTCTGCCTTAGACTCTATGTCCCATCGGAGAAGGGTTGCGGGCCTCTCAGTCTATCATCAGCTAGTTACCGGTGCTGCACCTATCAGATGCGCGGCTCTACTGCCACCGCTGCGCCCCCACGGCCGGCACCTCAGAACTGGCCACGAGCAAGCTAGAGTGGTGCCCAAGTCCAATACAAACCACCATCTCAACAGCTTCATCCCATTCACTACTCGCCTTTGGAACAGCTTGCCTGGGGACATTGCTCAGGAGATGGATCCCACCACCTTCCGACGCAGAATTCACCGCCACCTACTCTACAACAACTGATCAGCCATGGCTGTCTTCATCTTAAAGTATCTTAAAGTATGATATTCACTACTCACAATGCCGAGGCCAGCCGTCAACTGCAGCTGAAATATGGGAGCCAGCCAATTCCTTGCAAAGAATCTGTCACATTCCTTGGAATAAAATATGACCGTCTGCTGAACTTTGGCCACCACGCTGCTGCCCTAAAAGCTAAGACCAACTCTAGAATGCGCATACTATCAGCCCTCAGTGGGAAGAACTGGGGCCTACAGAAGGAAGACTTAAGAGCTGTATACGTAACGTTTGTCAGATCAGCTCTGGAATATTGCGCAGGAATATGGGGGCCCCTGGCCGCACCCACCCACCTCCAAACAACGGAGAAAATCCAGAACAGGGCATGCAGAATAGTGACGGGCTGCTATTCACGTCACCAACGGAAGCTCTCCAATTGGAGGCCGGAATTATCCCTATTAAGAACAGAGTCTGGTACCTGGCATCTAAAGCCTATGAGAAAAGCCTTCGTCTGCCGCCTCATCACCTCCGATACCAGGCAGTTAGCCACCAGCCTGGCCGTCAGCGAAAGCTGAAGTCGCAGCCCAATTGGAGATCCACAGCAAAGGAAATGGTCAATGATACAGATCTCCAGGGCTGTGAACGTGAGCCTACCGTCATCCTTCCGGCGGCTGCCCCATGGAACCTCAAGGCAACCGTCACTCCAAACACATCGCTGACTCAATCCTGCAGCAAGTCACTACCGGCTGATGTCAACAAGCAGCTAGCTAAGCAAACTCTGGACAGCTTAGCTCAAGTTGACATATCCCTGTGGACCGACGGATCGGCAGCTGCCGGTACAATGAAAGGTGGAAGCGGAGTAGTCATCGATGATAGCCGGAGCGGGCGGCGGACTCACCTGGCATTCCCAGCTGGGAAGCTCTGCTCCAGCTATAGAGCTGAGCTAAATGCGATACTCCAAGGGCTCCTATGGCTAAGGCGTAATCATAAGCTAAATGATTGCTCCTCAATCAGGATACTCACGGATTCCCTATCCTCGGTTGAACGGCTGCGGGCCGGTCCTTCTGGCCCCATGTCTGACTTGGAATGGCAAATTTGGAACCAGCTGGACCTGCTGTCCAGGTGGAACATCAATGTGGGGGCAACCTGGATCCCCAGTCACTGCGGAATCTATGGAAAAGAAAGGGCGGACCGACTGGCGAAGAACGGCAGTAAAATGGACCAAGAACATGTCAAAATTGACATGCCTACAGCTACTGCCGTACTGAAAAGGAAAGCAACAGAATCCTGGCACAACCAAATTAGCCATGCCAGGACTAAATCCATCTTTGGCAACCTTGGACCGGTCCCTCCCCGAAATGAAACCGGCTTGTCCAAGGCTGAACGGACTCTCTTATCCCAACTGCGGACTGGTAAAAGTCTGCTCTTAGCCCAATATCGTCACCAGCTTGATCCGGTCGGATGTCCCTCCCCCGCTTGTCCCGACTGCGGGGGTGTAGAAGAAGAATCTCTGGAGCACCTTCTGATAACAAAAGGAGTCTGTCCGACGGAGACTCCTTCCTCCCGACCCAAGCCTGACCGTCCTTTGGAATGACCCTGCCCGGGTGCTAGGGTTTCTGAGGGGTACTGGGCGCCTTTAGCCCAGCAGTATGGATCACCGCCTGGCCACAAGAATGATGAATGATGATGTTTTTCCGGTTTCTCGCTTTTGATGTCTCATAAGGGGGTTTTGTAGCTTGAAGGGGGTTTTGTAGCCCCCCCGTCTTACCCGACGGCCGACCCCCCCCCCCTATTATAATTTTCCACCCCCTAACCTGAATTTTCAGCCAAACATTCGAAAAATTACAGAAAATGAGCGAAAAAATGCTAAAATTCGCTTAAATACCTTAGAAATCGATAAAAATAGCTGAAAATTGAGAAAATATTGCAGTTTTTTAACGAAAAACCGATTTTTCGAAGATCACCCCCTAGAAAACTTTTTTTATCCCTCACCCACATCCATAGTTAGTTTCCCTGGAAATTTTGGTTGGGGAGGGGTAAACTTCGGAAATTTGGTGGTCGACCCCCAAAATGTGATGGGGAGTACCCCCCCCGAACCCCCTCCCCAAAATTCGGACCTCAGAAAATTCAAAAAATGGCCTAAAAACTCAAAATTTCCTGTATTTAACGCGTTTCTTGTCGAAACAAGGCTTGTTTTTATCGTTTTAGGCCTTTTAAATCAATTTTACACCGTTTTAAATCAATTTTAAGCCAAAATTTTAAAAAAACGACCATTTTTTAGCAAAATTTAGCTACCTTTTTGACCCCAAAAAGTGCTGGGCATAGGTGTATATAATTGGGGGGGGGGGGGTAAACCCCCCCCCCCCCGCCATTTTTTAAAACCCCCCCCGAAATTTTGGGGGGCCCCCGGCCCCCCCCCCAATAGTGGGGGGGGGGGTAGTCGCGCCGAAGGCGCGAAAATTGGGCCAAAAATGGGGCATTTTTAGGGTAAATTTGGCAAAATTTTTTAAAAAAAGTCCAAATTTTTGTCTTAACGTGTTTATTATCGCGAGAAATACACGTTTATAACGGTTTTATGGACTTTTAGACTCAATATTGACCTTATTCTTGACTCAGAAACATGTTGGCAATCAAGTTTTCGAGTTTAAAAACACTGTCTAATGTTAAAATTACTTAATGATTTCATGTTTTTCGGCATTAGCAATGGCTGCAAATGCGATTTTTGGCATAAAAATAGAAAACTTTTTGGGGAGGTTTGGGGGGGTCGTTGGGGGGGGTTTGGGGGGGTCTAAAAAGGGGGGCCCCCAAAATTCCGGGGGAGGGGGCCCCCCCCAACCCAAATCCCCGTTACACCTATGGTGCTGGGTGGGGTTCTGGGGGGGGGGGTAACCAAAAGTGGGGGGCGGGATAGTCCAAAAATCTGGGGGGGGGGAAAGTTGGTCGGAAATTTTGAGGGGGGAGTACCCCCCGACCCCCCCCTGGGGAAACTATACCCACATCTGCTTTTTCAACCCCCCCCCCCCGTCTTTTCGCCCCGACCCCAGTAGCGGCGCCAGGATTTTTTGAAGGGGGGGGGGCCCGACCCAAAAATCCGGCGACCTTTTTTTGAGAAATCCAAAATTTTTGCCAAATTTTAGCAAATTTTACCTTCATTTCCCAACAAATTCTGAAATTTTAGCAAACATTTTTCGATTTTTAGCAAAAATTTTTCGATTTTTGGCAAAAATTTGCCGATTTTTAAAAAATTTCTTAAAAACACTCAAATTATGCATATAAACAGCTGAAAAATTTTTCAAGGGGGGGCCCGACACCCCAAAGGGAGGGGCCCAAATCGCAACCCCCCCCCCCCTGGCGCCGCCACTGCCCGACCCCCCTCCCTACTTTTTTCAACCCCCCACCCCCACTTCTTTCGCCAGCCACAGCGATGACGCCACCCCACAGCAATTTTTGCCAAAAATTGGTCACAAATGATTTTTCAAAGTTTCTTAAAATCGGTTAAAGTTGTCAGTTTTTACTGCTTTTTGGTCAATCAAAAATGTTAAACATTCGCAATTTTTGCTAATTTTGGGGCAGACCCCTTTAAAATTTTCGAATTTTTCAGGGATAGACCCCTCGGGCGATGTCGAGGTGACACCCCCCGGAATCGGACCCCGTGTTAATGTTTGCCTGTTGTAACTACATCTAATTCTAAATAGCTTGCTTCAACAGCAACTAAAAAATTTCTATATCCACCTGTGAATCGACCTCCGATTATTACGGTGACAGACTAATTACGATTCGTGTCCACTACACTGTCCTTGCTCTAATGTACCTACTAGTTCCTCAGTTGATTCACCTTCGTTGCTTTGATAAAATTCAGAATAGCATTGTATCTAGGGCCAGGGCCTAGTCATAAGTCCTTAATCTTATACAACTCCAAAGTTTAGTCCTGCGATAATCTCCAAAGTCTCTGCGATAATCGACTGTCAGTGTCCCTTTTGTCATTGTATGTAGGTGATAACATCACAGAGCATTATCTCAAGCCAGCTCATATCCTTGTCAAAATTCCATTTTCTGAATTTCCTCGACATGAAGTTGAGACAGAATTTCAACTATCCAAAGAACCATGTTTGCCTGAATGATGGAAAAAAGAACAAGGAATTCTCGAAGATTTCTGGGAAGTTTGGCAAACTGTGAACTTATACTTCATTAAGGTGGTAGTACCACTACCGGGGTGGACTTTGAACAGACGCTGTGAACTAAATACTTAATGAATCGGCTTGAGATTTGGCAAATTTGTTCTTTATCATGTTTTGCATCAGATGAGCTGATCTACGACGCTGCGGGGACTGGCTTGCTGTCTACACAATAGTAAATGTATTAAAAGCTTTAAATTTAAATATCTCCTTCAATCCTTTATTTGAGATTGTCAGTATATGGTTAGTTTACATATACGCTCAGGCCGTTTTTCTAGTTTTTCGTAAAAGTGAGTTTTCCGTTTTTTAGCGTGTTTTGAAAATTTGTAATTTTTATATCTTGCTTAATATTGCGTTTTTCCAAAAACCAAGAAAACGGCCTGAGCGTATGCTGATGCAAAACATTTTTGCAAAATTTGGTCCATTTTGACTGAAGGAGTGACGAGAAAATCAAAAACAAAAATTCTGTAATTTTTCATTGCTGTGGTTTTCGAAATTTCCAATTCTTTCAAGCAGCTGCAAAGTGCTTTCTATTAAATAATGCGCATAAATAACGCAAAAGGAACCGTTAAAAGCCAATAGATTTAATTTTCGGATATACCGTTTTTACTTTACATATGTGTGCAAACGGTCAACGTAATTCAGCTATATCAGCTATATATCAGCTATTCAGCTTCAACCGCTTGTAACTTTTGATAGAAACCACGTACTGAAGAGATATGCATCTCACTTTAAAGCTCTTTTTGCGTTCTTTCACGTAGTTCAGTAAAATTTAATGTACGAAACTTAAATAAAATTTTGACTATTTGCGCATGCGCAAAGCCACGATGGTAGCTAGCCAATTATGCATTCTCTGACACCAAGATTTTGCGCAAAGATAGTTTGCCAACCAGTTTTGCTTTATCCAATGTTTTGTCAAGATAGCTTCATCCATGGAAAAATTACGTAGAAAATCCCGGTAGTGGTACTGCCACCTTAAGAGAACATCCTATCGTGATATGAACAGTAGGAACACTTGCAGTTTAATGCTAAAGCAGGAGCAGACGTTCTGATCAATGATGGAGTTCCAAGATGCCGATGGAAAGAAAATAGCCGTCGCCAAGTCCAAATACAAGCCACGACGGAAACATCTGCTGTTTGTTCAATTTCCCTCTGGAAAAACTCTAGTCAGGCCAATTAAGCTGCTATATCAGCTGGAAGAATCAGACATTCTGATGATGTGAAAACTGAAAAACGCCAGAGAAGAAATAGAGGGGAGGAAAAGCTCGTGAACAAAGTCGAGCTTACCAGCAGGAGTCGGACTCTGACTCTGAATTTTTTGATTCATGCCATATTCAATGAAATCGTTCCTCATCAATAGATGGATGAGGGCAGCAACCGTCAAAGCTTTCAGGAATAGGCATAAGGTACCTCACTCCATTTGTCCGTAAGTTGGACAAATTCAGTATTTACTGTTTTTCAGAATTTGTCAAAAGACTGATGAATTCACTCAAACTCCATATTATTATATTTGATTTTTTAATTAAATTCTTTAGACTGGGAGGATAAAAATATTTCATCTTGAAAAAATCAGAAGTTTCGGAAAAATTAAACAGGCCTAATATTTAAAACAACAGTTGTTGGCAATTTGCAACGGGAAATATTTTATGAATATTTAGCGGTGATGAGTATGATACATAAGAAACAGTTGTGTAGAAGTGTATTTAAGGCATTTAAAAGCAAAATTGTATAAAAACTAAAATAAATACGGTCAATACCCAGTTAAAGATCTGACATTTTTAAAATTAGAATTCTGAATTCCAATTGTGTTCAGCATTTTTCCTTGTAATTTATCAACTTTTCAAAAGCGTTGCTTGCGTATCTGAGATTCGTGCCATCTAATATACTTAATATTTATGCGTCTGGATTTGCCTGGATTTTCTGCTAACGCGTAACCTGATAGAATAGTTAGTTTTTGCAGGGGTGCCCGCAGAAAGTATCACAGCCATTGCTAGCTGTCTATCGCAGCAACAGGGAACAGAATTCCTGTCCCTACTGTTCGACCAAGGCTTGTATAAAAAAGACGAAAAAGGAGCTACACGTATCATAGTATTGTTGTGCCATTACTTCCGGTTCCAAATATCCAGTCGTTGCCCTAACTGGGCGTCAGGAATCAAGTCCAGAAACTTTGGGTCTAAATTCAAGCAACTTGTTGTTGCAATGAATAAAACGGAAATTCTTACGTCACGAGAGGTCAACTGGAAAGTCGAAGGCCCAGCTGGCACCAGTGGTTTGTCAGTAGGAGCTTCGATGGCCGAAAAGCGAACCTACGAAGGTGAAAGCTGCAGAATTCGGGAAAAGGTCCGGCGATTAGAATGCGAGCAGAAAAGCATGAATGACAATCTGAAGCTTATAATTGAACAAAATGAAAAACTAATGGAACAACTTGACGAGTTGCAAAATGACTTGGAATACGATAACTAATGCCATTGTAACGATTGTAACGACTTTGTAAACCGTAAACTAGGTAATAAAGTAGAGTAACTTCAAGAGACGACTGTGATGAAATTTACCTAAGTTCTAGACAATCACCGAAATGTCAATACTACAGTATTAACCGAATGAATCTCATTCGATGCCGCAGCTCAATTCCGTAGTTTTCTTCTGTTTGAATTCACAGCAATCTTTAATTGAGCAGCTAGTCTTCACATAGTTCACCTTGTTGTTATCCTGAATTTTAGTGATCCGTTATTTGAAAATTGTCATTAGAGGTTAACTTTAATCTAACCGAGTCTCATGTCAAAGTCTGCTTACTACTACTACCAGCTAGCATATTCCTTTAAGTTAACTATCATATAACAATTACATACTAAAATACGGTTTTGCTTAAGTCTAATAATTATAGTTCTGTCACGTTATAGAATAAAAAACGACAAAAATATTACGCTGACTTCCACAACACATAGTTATCAATTGCGCCTCCAGTATTTCGTATTGATCAAATCAAACACGATTAAATTTGTTTATCATGGGTTAAATATATCCCGTATCGAACAACCTTTCCGCCCCTATTATATAGCTCGGAGAAATTTTGAACCAATCTCGGTAATAATATTTTGTTTCTTGAGTAGTTGCCGAAAATACAGCGATTACGCACATAAAGTCCCCTTCAATGTGCGAGGAAAGGATTGTTTGACTACATAACGACCAATAACCTAAAAGTTATGCATAATTGAGAACTTATGCTCTGAGCTAACGTTAACCTATACCAATTATATCAAATATGTATGGACATGTAATGACTTCTTCAGAATCATATCTCCCATATTCAAGGAGTTAAGCCTGATCTCAGCTTAAGTGTAAGCTTTCTCAATTGTCAGTAGTAGTAAAGTCAATCTATTTTTTGTAAAAACATGCTATATACAAAGTATTTTATATATGCGTGGATTATGTTTCTAGTTAATATACCTAACATTTTTCTAATTGATTGGTTTAAATACATTTTGATAACGGACTGTTCAGGGATTTTGTCAAAGTTAATTTGATTGTGTTTAGATTGGAATAGTTTATGAAACTTTAAAAACCGCTGTTCGTTGGTGCAACTTGTTAAAAGCTATTCAAATTTCAATCTCAAAATTGAAGATTACTTTGAAAGTGACCGTTTCGACAGAAATTGATAAGGACTCTGTACGGTGAGGTTTTTTAGTTTAGGAACCGTGTCAAAATTGTGCTGAAAATCTATCGTTTAAATGATTTCAATGCACGATTTTGTTCGTGTTGAAGTCATGTAAGCGCCTTCTTTTGTAAAGAGTTTTTATAAAGCTTTTTGTGGTACAGTCTTTTAGTCTATACTTCAGTAAAAGGGAATGAAGAAAGTTTATGCAGCAGCAACATTAAAGCTGAAGTTAACAATCGGTTGTTAAATGTTATTAATTATCATTGCCTTC
Organism: Trissonchulus latispiculum; assembly: GCA_030248195.1. NCBI lineage: Eukaryota > Metazoa > Nematoda > Enoplea > Enoplida > Ironidae > Trissonchulus > Trissonchulus latispiculum. The sequence goes on from JASAND010026532.1 coordinate 15,372, forward strand.
GGGGAACGGAAATTGGCCTTTTTCTGGGATATGACTGGACATTTGACTGTAATTGGTGACTCTAACTCTAGGAATTCTCGCTGATGCTATCAATTCACTGACAACGGCGACGCAGCTTTAACTACTTTGGCAAATGAAATTAGTCTAGAGATTGCACAAGTAATCTACAAATTGGACATTTACATTTTTGACAAAAACCAAACCGCGAGATATAATCCCGATTTGACTCTTGTAAGATAGCCTACCAGACGCGGTCCAGTGGAAGCTGTCCCTGGAAAAGGCTATTGATCACGATCACCGGATCTAATTTTTATGTAATGTTCATACGTAATTTGAATTTTTATTCCGCCTCTTTGTAATGACTGGACTTCTAAACAGTGTTAATACGCGAACACGTATTATTTAAGCGGATATGAGGCGGGAGGTAGTTCCAGCCGATCTATATCCCGAAAAATAAAAGTTGCTCCGATCGCTACAAACCTGGGCTCATTTGATAGGCCTCAGCACGCTGAGTAAAAGGTATAATTGGGTCATCGCTCAAAATGCTGTCTGCGAAAGTTATCCCTCTTTAAACACGAAAAATAGGTAGTTTTAGCACTTTTCGAGGGTTTAACCCAGGTTTGCGAAAGCTGTGAGCTGAATCAAGTCAAGCCAGTGCGCTACATTTTGCGTCTCATCACTATACACAATTACTTAAAAATTGCAGCTTTGGATCTTCATGCATGCGTAAAAGATAAGCTAATTTAAACAAACTTCAAAGAAGCCGCGGTGTCGGTTCCTTTGAAGTTTGTTTAAATTAGCTTATCTTATCCATCCATCATTATTATGCATGAAGATCCAAAGCACTTGTACGAGCCCGGATTCGTGTGCAGTCCTTTCGGTATCGTGAAAGCTTACGCTGAATCTGAGGAGTGCGTCAAGCAAACTTCAATTCCTGTTCTCGGAAATTAACACCATATCACTGCTTTGGTTTATTAAATTCCCATTTCTTTCATTATACAATAGCAGTGATGCTGAACTGTTGACATGTTGGATATGTTGCACACGAGATTATGGGCGGTATTTCATTTAAAATTGCAGACTGCCAGTTGTAAAGTTCATACATTAAGTCAAGAATTGCTAGGAGAGATTTGCTCCAACGCCGGTAAAGAGTAGCGGCGCAACGAGAAGATAAGTAATACCAAGAGTACATAATAGATAAGAGTGTGACAGCAGGCAAGCTCTCTCTTATCAGCTCAAGGTACATGCTATGTTCGCTAACGGCTGACCCCCCCACAAACGTGTATGTGCTCTTCAAAGAAATTTGCACGCTATCTTTGCGTGTTAAAGCTCGAAAACACAACTACTCAGTTGGTTCAATGTGCGTCTGTTGCGAGCTTCAGCACGCAAACATAGCGTGCAAATTTCTTTGAAGAGCACATACACGTTTGTGGGGGGGGGTCAGCCGTTAGCGAACATAGCATGTACCTTGAGCTGATAAGAGAGAGCTTGCCTGCTGTCACACTCTTATCTATTATGTACTCTTGGTAATACCAAGAGTACGTAGTATAAGAGTATGCCACTAGGCACACTCTTTGTTATCAGAGCAAAAACTATGCTCTGCTTGCTTACGGCCCCCCCGCAAATTCGACCCTTCACTTCAAAGAATTTTGTGCGCTATGTTTGTGTTCTAAAACTCAAAGCAGGTACAAAATTCGAGCACGCACTGCTTGTTGTTGAGCTTAAGCACATAAACATAGAGCGAGTGAGTGTTATATTATGTACTCTTGGTAATACTTACATTTTATATTCTTAGAATCATGACACCAAAATTTCGATTTAAACCTATGTTTATGTATACCAGGTTGACCTTTTACAATATCGGTTTCTAAGATTTGATCGATAGATGTAAATCGCTAAACTACGTTGAGCTATACGGTTTAAATTTATCTCTATTTCTGAACGGAGTGTTCAAGCTGTCATAGTCATGCATTTCTCTACAGCTTGGATAAAGTTGGCTAAGTTTGCGTAGTTTTATTGACTCTAACTTATTGACTGACTGACTGACTTAACTGACTTATTGACTTGTGCCTGTGCTTGTGCTTGTGCTTGTGCTTGTGCCCTAGTGTGAACCGGGCTTAACTTTTACAAAAGCGTCAACTACAACCAAAGGGGCAAGTTAATTGCGCCGACTTCCTTTAGCTCCACTTTGTGCCTCGAGTTGATGTTTCATTTTCAGCCATACAAATATAGATTGTGCAGTTCATTTAAGCACGTGGTCTGAACAATGACGACCTCTCTGCAGTTATTAACTTATCTTTAACTTATTATTATAAACTACATGAAGAAATGTCATGTCACTGTCAGAATAAGGTTCAAATATTCATGATATACAGGGTCTGCAGTCTGCTTCTTCTTTATAGTGGAATTCAGCGTTCAAGGAAATTCAACTATCGCTTTACCACAACAACTCAACAGCAGACAACAACAAAACAACAATAACAACCCAACCTCCCTTTCAAACCACTCAAGACCTAGATCAACTCGCAGTGAAAAGAAAACTTAAATATGAACTTATTTTAAATTCAAGGCTTTGTAATTGTTTACATGTTATGCTTTGTTGCCACGTGAACTCCCCACCTGGTGGTCCAGCAGGACCAGGACCAAACTTTTGCGTCTGTTCTCTGGTGTCCACCGGTGCCAGTTCTAGTTTATCCCACCCTCCTTTGTCCACAATTTACCGAGATTTACGGGGCGGCCGCCTTCGGCTGGAGTTGCCGAGGTGCGTTCATCACATAACCGGTGATGGACAAATCTCCAGGCTTGTTCAACGTCTCGAGTAATTGTAAAGACTATTCGGTGTCAGCTATATCCCCAGTCAAAGTCAAAAATAAATTTCGGCCGGACACTACTCCTAATCGGTTTAGAATCAACTGGAGTGGGGCGTACAAGAAAAAAAGAATTGCTAGACCTCCTTGCGTGTTCTTCTTATCAAACATTATGAACATAATGCTTACATGAGGTTGTAAGCCAATGCAACTATTTAAGCCGTGGATGCGAATTCGCGCTCACATTAATTTAGAGCTTCGACAAGTCCAACTCAAGAAAGATTTAGCAGACGTACAAGAGTAATGGTGATTTCATAGTCCCTGTCGCCTTTAGGCGCGCGTCTACGCGCGTAGACGCGCGTTGACGCGCGTCAACGCGCTACACTGCCATGTCACATTTGGAGGCGTCGACGCGCGTTGACGCACGTCGACGCGCGTAGACGCCTCCAAACGTGACATCACGTCCTGGTGTTATGCTAGCACTGGAAGCGTTGACGCGCGTAGACGTGCGTCGACGCGCGTCAACGCGCCCATTTGTAGCATGCCAGTTTACGCGCATCGACGCACGTCGACGCGCGTTGATGCGCGCAAAATGATACTGACGTTTGTAGACGCGCGTAGACGCGCGTCGACGCGCGTACACCTGCGTTCGCGACAATGAAGGCACCTTAACACCAATGTAGTTAAACTAATTTAAGCTGAAATCCGTTATCTGACAGGTGCACAATTCTTCAGGCAGTCTGAGTGAGTGAACAACGTTTAAATTTATACAAATTCAATTTTTGCAAAGAAAATCTGGTGACTCTGGTGATGCTCAATATCAAGAGTACATAATAACTAAAGCCCGGTTCATACTTGTCTCTGAGTCTCTGTCTCTGTCTTTTTGTCTCTAAGCTGATAGAGACAAGACGTTCATACTTAAAAGGACAAAAGGCCAGAGACTCGGTCATGTGACAACTAATTCAAATTCTATTGGTCACTGGATTTAATCAAAACCGAACAAAAACTTTTTAAAATTGACTAATATTTTTTAATATTGCCGCTCCGTTTACAGCTAAACTTATATATGTTGAAAACTGACTTTAAAATTTGATACAAGTGCAGTTACCTTAAAATATCTAACTTAAGGGGGGGGGTCCATTTTTGGCCGATTTTTCGACCATCTCCGATTTCGTTCATTTTCACGTAATTTGTTCTTTGAGTGCCATATTTTAACGAGTTTTTGAAATTAAAGTCGGATCGTTTATGGTTGTTGAGTAATTTCGCCGCAAAGTTGGGGTCTCCATGTGTTAAACATAGGAAACAGAAAAAGTTGTGATTTTATTCTTGCGCCAAAAAAATCTCTCGATAAACAGTCATGAATCTGTATAATTTTGTATTCATGTTGAAGCTATGATCATGAACTGCGGTACCTTGGAAGTAGAATTTTGATTTAGGCCCCCAAAAATTTTTAAAAATTTTTTATGTAACGCAAACAGTAGAAAATCGTCAAATTTCAACGTTTCTTGTCAATGAAAAGTAGGGTCGTCAAAAAGAATTGTAAACTACTCTAATTCAGAGGCCTAAATGAAAAATCTAATTCCAATGTTCCGTAGTATTTGAATAGGCGGTTCCAACGATACCAATTGTTTGGCTGTAACCCTCACCAGTTTCGAGATTTTTTTGGCGCAAGAATGTGCTGTTTTAGCAAAATTTATAAAATTTCGGTTTTTTTCGAAAATTTGGCTAAATTACGACAACAGTATGGTCCAAAACTTCCTCTTTTGTATTCCAACTTATGTATTCATGCATTGCGATCTATTTGCAGCATGAATTATGCTGATAGCTATGTCCAGTACTTCTCAGCGCGCCAATCGGGACCTCAGACCCCCGAATTTTACAAAACAGCGATTTTTCAAATTTTTCAAAATATGGCATATTATATATCAATCGAAAGCTCTCAGTGCAGGGATGAATTCTTCTCATAGAACCATGGCTCGGAAATGCTTCTATTTTAAGTTAACCGCTGTTAAATGTTTTATTACATCCGGAGAAACAGGGGCCTTGTTTCTCTGAAAAATCCTTTAAGGAAGCTTCTGATCATGCTCATCGGGCTTGAAACTGTACGAAAATGTTTGTATTAATGGTTACTAAGTGTGTAAAAGAAAATAAACTAAAAATCTGAAGTTGATTTGCGAAAATTTGATTGAGTTTGCTGCAGCACTATGATTTTCTCTGATATTCAAATTGTAATCAATGAATGGCTCGTAACTTACGGAGAACTGAACGAAACAACTCAAAATTTAAACTTGACATGTACGACATATGTGGCTAGATTATGTGTGAAAATGAGCAAAATCCGTGATCTAAAAATTTTTCACGATGGACCCCCCCTTAAGTGACTGCTCATGTGATATTATTCTATGTTCTGATTGGCTGTCTCTTAAGGACAGGCAGAAAAGTTGAGCATTGTTCAACTTCGCTTAGAGACACTTAAGGACAGCTTAGAGAAAAAGGACAAAAAGACAGAGACAGGTGTGAACCGTATAGAGACGGAGACTTAGAGACAAATATGAACCGGGCTTAAGAGTGTGACAAGTGTCACACTCTTAGTTATTAGGCTTGAGACATGATCTGCACGATAACGGCTGACCCTCCCCCCCCCCCACAAATTAGACCCATCACTTCAAAGAAATTTGCACGCTATGCCTGCGTTCTAAAGCTCAGAAACACAACTAGTCAGTTGGTTCAATGTGCGTCTGTTGCGAGCTTCAGAGAGCAAACACAGCGTGCAAATTTATTTGAAGTGATGAGTCTAATTTGTGGGGGGGTCAGCCGTTATCGTGCAGATCATGTCTCAAACCTAACAACTAAGAGCGTGACGCTTGTCACACTCTTAGTTATTATGTACTATTGCCAATATGCATATCCAAAACGTGTGTGCTCTTGACACTACCACTGAAGGAGCCAACTCCAAAATTAGGATTGAGCCGTCGTTAGTTAATTAGTAAAACACGTGTTATTGTGGGAGTGCGAAATGTCACTTATCACTCCCATGATTGATCCATAAGCTGATACTTTGTGAGAAAGCGACACACAAAGGCTCTCCTCGACCTGCGTAGACTCGTCGGCGCCATGGCTTACATGTATTGCAGGAAATTCGCACTCACAAACGCAATCAGGGCAGGCGCTTATATGTGTTTGTCGATGCGAGTCTGCGCGCGGTCTAATAGCCACTATAGCCATGAGATCACCATTAGAATTTTTGGAGCAATACGAGAAAGCAGTCAAGCACTTGCAAACTCTGAAGCGAGGCAAAGCAACTTGACTTAATGCACGCTTAGTAAAACGACTGGCTTGTAAACTTGTAGTTGTATATGCAAAGTGTCAAGCGATTCTGCCAAGGTACCTTAGCGCAAGAGTACATAATATAAGAGTGTGCCACTAGGCACACTCTACGTTATCAGAGCAAAAACTATGCTCTGCTAAGCAGTGCGTGCGCGAATTTTGTGCCTGCTTCGTGCTTTAGAACACAAACATAGCGCTCAAAAATCTTTGAAGTGAAGGGTCTAATTTGCGGGGGGGGGGTGGGCCGTTAGCGAGCAGAGCATAGTTTTTGCTTTGATAACAGAGAGTGTGCCTAGTGGCACACTCTTATATTATGTACTCTTGTGTAAAGATAAGACTGAATTATCTTGAATAAAATTAAAGATTGCAGATTTTAGAGTGTGTGTATGTCCGACTTAGCTCATCCGAATACCTAAGCAACCACTGCAAAACAGGCAAAAGATAGTTTAACGCGAGTTTATTTCAGCAATAAAAACATTCAAAAATCAATTTCTAGCATAAATTTTTACAACAGACGATTATGCACAGGCACCAGCAAGTTTTACAATTGAACAAACTCGTCACTGAAGCAAAAAACAAACCTTTCATAAACTCCCCCAAAGGAATGGGAAATCATCCATAAACCCAAGAGGCACGAAATTAGTAATGCCACCGGAAAATCTCCCCACATAAAACGCGCAACTCCCGACTTGCCCAACTATAAGACTGAGATGAAAATTTGTCTGCACGCCTTTTATACTGTTCATGTAGCTAGCCAAGCCAAGAACTGTACACAAAATCTTACATTGACTGGTTGCATAGAGTTTCTCTAATTTGAATAGAAATTGGCTGAAATACTAGACATATCTTCACAGACTACCCCCTCTTTTGAAACGCGCGACCCCGCCGCGGTCAAGGGCACAAGGGTTAATAATAAAACAGAATTAACCTACGTACCCTAGCTACTAGTAGAGATAAAACGCGTTTTAGATGACAACAGCAAAAGATAAAAATTTGCGTGTCCCTCAGGCCCGGGTTCCTGGGGACACTATTCGGGCCCCACACAACACATATACATAGGGGATTCCGAGACACAGATAAAGATACTCCGGAACATACCGGGACACGTACTAACATATACACGGAATACACCGACTACACATAAACGAAATACGGCTTGGGACACCCTTGAGCCACGACAGGATCACACGAAACAAAAGAGAAGGGTACTCCGGGAGACCCCATCCCAATTTTGAACCCACTCCGGAAGACACTATGTCGGACCAACATGTACATTTACAAAATACTCAATATACAACACTCCGGAATTGAATACAACAAACGATACATTAGGAAATAACCTTCAAAATACTTACTACCGGAGCGAGACAACAAGTATATACAAAACCATAGAAAATACTTCTGCACCTCAAAGATATACATCAGAGTAAACAAGGGAAAACTAGCTACAAGAGACACTGTACTGGGCAAAATGTAACACAACAAGTAGTAGAAAGACAGAAGTGACACCTAGAAACGTAAAAACGATGAAAATTTGTACTCCGGTGGGACTTAACTACACAACACTAGAGAACTCCTCCGAGAAAGGTTTTACATGGTTTTATAGAACTCCGGGAGAGATTTCATACAATTACACAGTGCTCCGGACAAGTCAACCATATAGCAACAATAGATTGTGAAGACTCCGGGAGAGCCTCCACCGGACTAGACATATTATACGAATCTGAATAAATGCCGACCAAATACTAAGGCTATTCCAACGGAAAATTTATAGAAATTTATGAGAAATTGCGCGAAAAGAGCAAAATGGCATACGCGTACACAATCCAGGGAAGCCTCCCCCGGAGTAAGCATATTATGCGCGAATCGTATTAAATGCCAATATAAAGCTGCATAAAAGTAAAGCACACACATGGAAATTTAGCTGCACCGACAAAAATGGCACAAATATAGGGCATAGATGACAGTAACAAAATTATGCATAGTAAACCCGCGGTACAAGGAACAGTAGTAAAAACAAAACAAAACAGTTAGGAAAAGGGTAACATACGACATATATAGGACGGACTAGCCGAACTAGAGGGCACCCTTTTGAAAGAATCTTGACCGAAACTGCGAAAATAGAAGGAGAAAGTTTGAAAGATCAATAAAATTTAAAAAGATAATCATCAAGCGAAAACCCCATAAAGTAGAAACCCCAAATGTATTCCCCCCCAACCTGGTAAACCTATCAGACAAAATAAAGCAGAGAAATGGAATGAAAAAACACAACACGAGTTAGAAAAGATGGGAAAGGGGGAGGGGGAGCGAGCGAGTAGGGGGAACCGGAATGCACAATAATCACACAATACAGACTGATATAATAAAAGTTCAAAGTTAATAGGCCAGGGAGGCCGCCAAGAACCATGCCGTCGGGGGGAGACCCCACAGCAACCATCGGACCGACCTCCGGAAGGGGAGCGGGCGCCCCACGGCGCAAGCCGCTCCGGCCCCAAGAACAAATCACCGGCCAACCAACTAACCAGGCCCACCATCACAAATAACCAGGCCAGCAGACTAAACAGGCCTTTCGCCAACCACGGAATCGTCCGGGTCCCAGACAAGCATACGGGACATAAAAATTTCACACAACATATATATAGTGGCAGAAAGGGGAACTCGCCGCCATAGAGGGACTGGGGGGGAGGGAAGGGGAAGTATGTTACAGTAAACAAAGACAAACAAAAAAGGAGTAAATACAGCATAATATATGGGGATTAACATACGGCACAAGGGCCTACAATAAACAAAATAGCATCATTATATAAGGCATGTATGCCACAGTCACGAAATAAGGCACATAGGCCGATACCCCCCACCGGAGTTGCCAGGCGATTCGGAGCCACAAAATCACTGTGTAAATCCAAGCAAGCAATTTGAGCTCCCCCGAACAAGTTTTGGTTTGATGAATTTTTGACTGATTGAATGGGGACCCGGAGATATTGCCCCCCACCAATTTTCTGTTCCATATGGGGTACGGGGATATTTTTTGGATTCGAAACCTCCCCGTCGACCAAAATACCCGAATTTTGACTATGGACTGAATTATTTACAGAGCCATTTTCTAAACGTATAACATTTTCCCCAAACTTTTGTTGAGAATTTGAGCCTATGGGAGGGGGAGGGGTTCCGTTTCTGACCTGCCGGGAGAGTGTCCCGACAACGCCAGGCGGAACTGCAGCATTTTGTTCAAAATTTTGTTGAAAATTTGGACCCATGAGAGGGGAAGGGGTTCTATTCTCGACCTGCCGGGAGAGTGTCCCGACAACGCCGGAGGAGACCCGAAGAGACCGGAACGAACTAGTATTTTGAGGGGGTTGAGCCCCTACACCCACTTGAACAGTCTGAACGGGGTACTGATTTTGAGGTGTAGCAGAATTTAGAAGTTGTTGGGGAAGGGGGGGTCTCTCTCCAGCTTGCCCGGACAACGGCCCAGACACACTGTTAGAGGCAGCCCCATTCCCCAAAATATTTGGGGGTGGATGTAAATTTTGAAGTTGTTGGGGAAGAGGGGGTCCCTCTCCAGCTTGCCCGGACAACGGCCCAGACACACTGTTAGAGGCAGCCCCATTCCCCAAAATATTTGGGGGTGGATGTAAATTTTGAAGTTGTTGGGGAAGAGGGGGTCCCTCTCCAGCTTGCCCGGACAACGGCCCAGACACACTGTTAGAGGCAGCCCCATTCCCCAAAATATTTGGGGGTAGATGTAAATTTTGGGGGAGGGGAGGTCCCGAATTATTTTGGGGGAGGGGAGGTCCCGAACTATTTTGGGAGGGAATAATTCCCCCCGATCTCCGACCCCCCGGTAAAAAATGTTTCCAGTTTCGGTTAAAAAAATTATCAAAAAGGGCTGGTGCCTGATTTTGAGACAATTCTGAAAATAAATGAACAGTTTTATTTTTAAAACGTTTTAAAGTCCGGGTAAACGGACGAGAAAAGTCGGACATACTACTCACCTGTGAAAACGGTCGCCAGTTGTAAAGATAAGACTGAATTATCTTGAATAAAATTAAAGATTGCAGATTTTAGAGTGTGTGTATGTCCGACTTAGCTCATCCGAATACCTAAGCAACCACTGCAAAACAGGCAAAAGATAGTTTAACGCGAGTTTATTTCAGCAATAAAAACATTCAAAAATCAATTTCTAGCATAAATTTTTACAACAGACGATTATGCACAGGCACCAGCAAGTTTTACAATTGAACAAACTCGTCACTGAAGCAAAAAACAAACCTTTCATAAACTCCCCCAAAGGAATGGGAAATCATCCATAAACCCAAGAGGCACGAAATTAGTAATGCCACCGGAAAATCTCCCCACATAAAACGCGCAACTCCCGACTTGCCCAACTATAAGACTGAGATGAAAATTTGTCTGCACGCCTTTTATACTGTTCATGTAGCTAGCCAAGCCAAGAACTGTACACAAAATCTTACATTGACTGGTTGCATAGAGTTTCTCTAATTTGAATAGAAATTGGCTGAAATACTAGACATATCTTCACACTTGCTTACCGTAATTGACACGCACAAAATTTCGTATCATCTTGAATATAATCTAGTTTTACGAACGCAAAGATTAACGAAATCATGCATTTTTAGCACAAGTTTGTACAGTACTAGATGCATTAGGTGCATGAAATTCGGGGCTCATTTGGTTAACCACAGATCATAAAATTGATCGTTCATCCGTGTGCAGTGCATACCTACAATGCCAAATTTTCTCACGTTCCTCGCATGCCGCAAAAAAATTGAAACTCATTTAAGGATACCTTTACACTGTACAACAAAGCACTTTTTCAACATTGTACTTCAATCTTCTACCATCATACCTCATAGTTGGCTTTCATCTGTAGTCCTACTGACGTCGTGCAAAGCAACCGAAATAGCGTTATTAGGATAAGCAAGGTACCGCTTTGTTCCTGATGCTTTTGCTGTAGTAGCACCAAAACAGATAATAGTAGTGCAATTTAGACCAAAACCCAGTGCAGATTGATTAAAGCATTACCCGGAACCCGGTCCTAGGGATCTGGGGAAGGCCGCCCAGTTTTGGCTCCACTCTGTGTCTGAAAAGTTTAAGAACCGGATTCAACTTTGCCCCTCTACTATCAGTTAAAATTAAATGTAGATGCAATTTAGAGCGTTGTTTCATCTCTATTAAAGCAACCTCTCCTGTGCTCATGTCGCTTTTCGTTTCTATCATCATAAAACGCCGAAAACTGTTAAAATTGGTCACTGTCTAAGCTATTTACTTATTTTACGTCTTAAAACTTTTGCAACTATCAACAATATTTAATAAGTACCTGTTAGCAACCGCCGTTGGATTGTTGAAGTATTAATGTCCAAATTAAAAGATTTATATTAGCCAGCAATATTAAATATGTAACTGTTATCAAATTTTCTAGATTTTCAATTAATCCCGAAATAATAGCTAACTGATACCTTTTATATCTGATAACTGTTATCTATTTTTCTTGAATGACGGAAGTGATCATAAAAAGACAGATAACAGCTAGGACATTTTTACAGTAATGAGCATAGGAAGCCACTTTTATATCAAAATGCAGCTTAACATTTTCTCTTTTAAATGAATACAAGGAAATTAATTTTGGTTTTCCAAAAATATTTTAGGTGAAGAGTGGTTGCCTTCTGTATTTTGGATGGAGTTTCAGGAATTGTTTGCGGGATAAATTAATTTTTTGGGGAACCATATTTTACAACATTGGATACTTCTATCAAATACCTGGGGACTTATATTAGTTAATATGAAATCGCGCTTCATTATGTATGAATTAGCTAAAATGTGTGCGCAACCTGAATTTTGCCTACTTTTCCCAAATTTGGCAGCGACCCAAAGTTGGCGTGGGTCGTGGGCATAGGTGTAACGGGGATTTGGGTTGGGGGGCCCCTCCCCCGGAATTTTGGGGGAGCCCCCCCTTTTAGACCCCCAAACCCCCCCTCACGACCCCCCCCAAACCTCCCCCCAAAAAATTTTTCTATTTTTATGGCAAAAATCGCATTTTCAGCCATTGCTAATGCCGAAAAACATGAAATCATTAAGTAATTTTAACATTAGACAGTGCTTTTAAACTTGAAAACTTTACTGCCAACATGTTTCTGAGTCCAGAATAAGGTCAATATTGAGTCTAGAAGTCCATAAAACCGTTATAAACGTGTATTTCTCGCGATAATAAACACGTTAAGCCGAAAATTCGGACTTTTTTGAACAATTCTGCAAAATTTACCCTAAAAATACCCAATTTTAGGCCAATTTTCGCGCCCTCGGCGCGACTACCCCCCCCCCCCCAGTTGGGGGGGGGCCGGGGGCCCCCAAAAATTTCTGGAGGGGGGGTGGAAAAATGGCTGGGGGGGTTACCCCCCAATTCCGCCTATGGTCGTGGGTACCCGCGGGTCGACTTTCAGGTCAGTGGGTATCCGCGGGTCAGAGCGGGTCAAGAGTTATTTTTGTTCACACCATCTTTACGTTAAATTTGGGCTAATTTCACCAGAAAATTTAAAATTTATATCAAATTTTCAGTTTCAATTTCAATTCAAAATTTCAATTTCAATTCAATTTCAATTTTCAACTTTTGGCTCTTTTGTATGTCTTTTATAACATCGCTTTCATAATAAAATTGTTTATTTCTATTCTTTCTTAAATCTGCAGTCATAAAGTGATATCTCCCTGACATAGTCATTGCATAAATATTTTATTATATACCACGCAAAGCCTTTAATGCTTCTGTATTGATTGACAAACCGTTTGTGCGAAAACAATGTTGACAGCTTACTACAATAGCCTGCAAATCTGTATTTCCGTACAGAGCGGGAGCTGCTTCAGATAAATAATTATATACTGTGAAGCTTAAAATTTCGATATAGTTCAAAGAGTGATGATCGTTCCCAATTTTATTGGCACTAATAAAGTGTATGATATAAATAAACTGCTAGTATAGTAAACATGTAGCGCTTCTACCACTGCTGGTGGACCGAGAGAAACCAAGGAAAAGTCCAAGACGGGAGGCGTTAGACACCCTTGCATCCACGAAACCAGGAACCTAGAAGAGAGAAGGGAAGAGGGAGGTTCAGCTTTTCACTCACCATTGAAAGTAAAGAGTTGGCCCAGCTGGGTTTCGAACCACGGCCCTTCTGACTCCGGAGCAGACATGCTAACCAACTACACCAAAGGGCCATCAGCTGAACTCCCGTAACAGGCTTATCAATCTTTCCTATGCCTGCTCCCTTACAAAATGGCAGTTGCAATCACAACCAAGTTAGTATTGGACAGTATTATGTAAACACTCCTGCGGCCGTTGCTACTCAACTGTAAAAATAAACAGTCTGATTTCTTGTAGTCATTTAGTAAAAGTTCAGTTTATTTCTATCTTCAAAACTTTGCTTAAATACTGATTCTACTGACCGATCGAGGTCCCAACACATTTGCGATAGCAATACATCCTTAGAACTAACGAAAACGAAGATGAAATCTGATGGAGTTACCTGTGAACGCCATATTCTTATTTGAAAGCTTTAATACTTCACCAATCACCATGTACATTTTTAAAGCGTAAATTTTGCTCGATGCATACTATATAGTACTTAAATATGCAAAGATATCCAAATTTAAGAAGTGGGTCAAGTGGGGCGACGAAATCTCAGTGGGTCGCGACTCGCGGGTCAGGGCTACACGGGTCGCGGGTACCCGTGGGTCACGATTTTTCCATTTTCCATTCACCCATTTCCAACTCTGCAGCGACCACGTTAACTAGATAGCAGCAGTCTGGGCAACTAAATAAGTGTCCTGGGGTAGTTTTGTTCAGAACACGCATGCTAAGTGGCTGGCTACCCTCTAGCTGGCATATTGAATTCCACATTTCGTATATAGCATTAGTTATCGTTGTCCAGCTCTTTTTGCAGGTCATCGACTTGTTCTATTAATCTTTCATTTTGTTCAATGATGTGCCGCAGATTGTCATTCATAGCTTTGTGCTCGCATTCTAACCTTCGAATCTTTTCTCGGGCTCGTAGCTTTCTCCTTCATAGGTTCGCTTTTCCGCCATAGATGCGCCCACTGATAAACCACTGGTACCAGCTGCGCCTGGTATTTTCCAGTTGACTTCTCGTGACACGAGATGTTCCGTTGTATTCATTGTAGTGACCAGTTGCTTAAATTTAGACCCGAAGTGCCTGGATTTAATACCGGATGCCCAGTTTGGGCACCGACTTCCTATGTCGTACTGGAAATGATTTGATAATAACACAATAATTCTTGCAGCACCTTTTCGATCTTTTTGATAAAGATTGTGGTCAAACAGTAGAGAAAGACTCAATACCCTGTTGTTGAGTCAGGGAGCTTGCAATCGTTGTAATGTTTTCCTCAGGGACACCTGCAAATTATAGTGGAAAATATATGTGTGCACATAGACACACCCACACACACCCGCACACCCACTTAGAATATTAAAAGGACTTATTGTGGAAAGATTCATCAAATTTGATCTTGATTTGGGCCGTCAATTAATGATACATGCCCAAAGGAATCACTACCTTAACTTAACTTTATCTGGAAGAGTTCACCAAAGGCCTTGTACCATTTGGAGTCTTAACCTTTCACATCCCCCTTTGGTGCTAAAATTTTCAAGCTTTTGTTTGAGGATGTTTTCGAAGTTCGAATTTGTTGCTGAGTTCAAATATCGCAAAATTTTCGGTTTTGCGAAATAAGACGTATTTTCGAATTGCAAGGCGGCCACGGGAACCTGAACGTTTTGTCATCAATTTCCCTGTAAGGATGGGTACTTGTTTGACGACACTATGTTCAAATATTGCACAGTTTTTTGATTTCGCGAAACTAGATTTTTGCATGCGGGGGGAACCTGCAAAGTTTTGTGTCCAATTCTGCTGTAATGTAGTAGACATGAGTTTTGAGATAACGGAACACGAATCCAAACTTTGCTTTACAGTTCATCTATTAGTTAGCTCTGTATAAGCTAGCATTATTAAGCTTATACTGAGCTTGAGCTAACAAAAAATAGGCTAGAAACGGACTTCTGATTCGTGTTCGGCAACCAATTGCTATAGCTGTTTACTTTACAGCAAAGTCCACTTTACAACGAAATTGGAGACAAAACGCTTTTCGGTTCCCCGGTACCCCATTATTGTTAATCGAGAAACTAGAACTCGAAAAATTTTGCAATGTCTGAACGTAGCATGGTCGAAAACATACCTTGCCTAATTTTTGCTTGAGTGGTCAAGTTTTGGAAGGACTGGGAGTAAATGGAAAAGACTTCCATTTGGAGCAGAACCCCCAAAATGTAGACCATGCTGATCCAAATGCAACCTACCTTCCAAGTTCATGCTTATGACTTGATGCAGTCCCATCATGACGACATTGGCTTTGGTCTCTTCAAGGAGGCAGTAAGTGCTCAGGCATGTGCGATAAAGACGCACTTCAGTGACTCTGAAACCTTTCCGGTCGGACGACCACAGACTGAAGCTCCTCTTTTGTGAGCGAACAAAGGATTCGCTGAGCATTTTGTGTTACCTGGATATCATAGGGATCCCCAATGACAATGTTGCGCAAATTCGCTAGAAGATCGTACTGGGCCATGTTCGATTGGATTTTCTATAAAATAAGTCAGAAGTGACGAGACATGCAGTGCTCGAGCAGAAATTTTTGTGAGATTCAGTGATATAACGTTAGAATCTTTTCCACAAAACCCGCCCATTCAGACCTGGCTAGTTCAGGGGGTTATCCGAATGTTTTCAAATTATACTAGGATGCTACCTGCGACTATGGAACTTCAAAACTTCTATTATTACAGCGTTTCTAACTGCACAGATAAAACGAAAATACTAACCGGCATCATTACTGTTAAACAAGCGGGATTTTCTTGAACACGCGGCTTTTTCAAACTATTTGAATATTTAAATTAGTTCTCAGAGTTTTCGAATCAGAATTTATGTTTAAATATATACTACATTTCATCTCAATGCTATTAATTTAATAGCTATTTAACTATATAATTTTTAATTAATAATTATAATTATAATAATTATTTATAATTAAATTGTGCACACCTTCTAAATTCATCTTGATTATATGATATAAGCCAGTCATCACTATATCAGGGCTGGTATCCTTGTGAAGACAATACGTACTCAATATGGTACGGTATACCCACAATGCGGTCACAGACTTAAATCGATCCGGTCTCGCTACCATAAATTGGAGGTCCTCTTTGTTTATCCCACATAGTATACGCGGCGCATTAGGCGTCGTTTCAATCTGGCATGGCTCGTCGTTCACCAGTTTTTTTTAAATTTGACAATAGGTCATAGTCTTCCATATGTTCCATTTTCTATAAAATAAGTCAGAAGTAAATATTTTTGGTTAATTTTTTAAAGATCAGCTATTTGCAAACTTGCACTTGAACTTGCTTTTACAAGTTCTCAAGTCTGGCAAGTTGCCTAGCTAATTTCCGCAAGTAGCAGGAAAAGTTTTATGAAACGCTAGCGCAGTTCCAGTGCAAGTGCAAGTTCAAGTGCAAGTTCAAGTTGCAAGATTTTTATGAAATTGGCCCATGGACGCAATTACCTGGATATACTAGGTATACACAGTTAAGTTACTTAGAGACTAGAGAATATAGAACAATAATGTACCTAACAGCTTTTCTAGTCATTAATGCAAGATCAGTAAATTATAGTCACTTCACTCATCATTGCATTAGTAAGAGGGGATTCTGGCCATGGATTAGGAAATCGACAAAAGCAACTCATTCATATTTATATATACTTAGCTACTTAGCTATATATAGCTACCAAAGCACATCTGGCAGAGTCACAATCGCCCATATATACTGCAGATACCCATTCCAATTTTGAGTTCCTAAATTTTTGTTCAGAGCTGACAATTGCCATCATAGACGCATGCATAAATCGGCTGAGAATGTCTGTCGATCGAGAAGTATTGACAGGCAACCTTAAGTTCTTTAACCTCGCAACTCGCAACCTCCTAACAGCTCAATAGAGGAATATTGCCGTTTTGCGGTCTACTTGTTGCTAACAATAACTAGCTGCAATAAAATTAGGGTCTTTCCCATTTTACCTCCCCACCACTCAAAATTTTTAAAACATGACAAAATGAGCTAAAATTTGGTACGGGTATGTTTTCGACAACGCTGAGTTCAAATATCGTAAAAATTTTCGATTTCTCGAAATTCGAATGTTTCGATTCGCAAAAGGAGACCAAGGGGAACCAAAACATTTTTTGTCGCCGATTTTGCTGAAAAGTTGCATAAAGGGGTTCTCTGGGACGGAGGACACGAATATGAAGTCCGTTTTTCGAGTCAGCTTTTTGTTAGCTCAATATGAGCTAAAGTTGTAAGTTTAAGCTGACAGCCGATACCGAGCTAACGTCTCAGAGAACCCCTATATGCAACTTTTCAGCAAAATCGGCGACAAAAATTTTTTCGGTTCTCATTGGTAGCGAATCGAAAAAAATCGAATTTCGCTAAATCAAAAGATTTTGCGATATTTGAACTCAGCGTGGTCGAAAACATACCCGTACCAAATTAGCTCATTTAGCTCATTTGGTCAAGTTTTAAAATTTCGAGTGGCGGGGGGGGGGGTAAAATGGGAAAGACCCTAAAATTATATAGCAGTCCCATCCAGGACATTTGCCTTGTCATCAACATTCAATTTTTTATAATTAAATTCAACATACCTTCTAAATTCATGCTGATTATGTAATGCAAACCCGTCATTACAATATCGGGCTGGTGTCGTCGTGGAGACAGTAAGTGCATAAAATAGTGCGGTACATGCGCACTTCCGTCACAGTCTGAAATCGCTCAGGATGCACTACTATATATTGAAGATCCTGTTTCTGGAGCGCACAAAGAATGCGCGGTGCATTCGGAGTTGTTCGAAATTTACAGGGTTCGTTATTCACCAGTTTTCTTAAATTCGACACTAGGTCATGTGGTTCCATCTTTTGGATTTTCTATAAAATAAGTCAGAAGTGGTGAGACATGTAGTGCTCGAGCAGAAATTTTTGCGAGATTCAGTGATATAACGTTAGAATCTTTTCCACAAAACCCGCCCATTCAGACCTGGCTAGTCCAGGGGGTTATCCGAATGTTTTCAAATTATACTAGGATGCTACCTGCGACTAAGGAACTTCAAAACTTCTATTATTATTCTATTTCTAACTGCACAGATAAAACGAAAATACTAACCGGCATCATTACTGTTAAACAAGCGGGATTTTCTTGAACACGCGGCTTTTTCAAACTATTTGAATATTTAAATCACCGACCCTCAGGTTGCATTATAATAAAATATGAAAACATTGTATCACCCTGGAACCACCAAACTTGCCAAGTCTGTTTGGTGTTTGGGAGATTTTACTGGTAGTATGACACTTCTTTGGCTTTGCCATAAATTTTATTATAAAAGCACAGAGTTCACTGTACAAATCGTCGCGGTTAGTAAAACCACTACTAATTGTTTTCGGGTTTCACTCACTTAGGTATACTTGCAACTTCACTGTTTCTTTCCCTTGTTCACCTTGTTATGGTTACTGCACGTTAACACTGATATTTACATACTGGAGGAATACTTTTTGCATAAGCCTCTGTTAGTTTTCTAAACACCGAAAATAACTTCTGAAAATCATTACAGCTTTTTTCAAATATCGCAGAAATTAGTAGCTTTCAAGAATTTTTAATTAAATTTTAAATTAAATAGAAAGAATTGAAAA
This sequence comes from Trissonchulus latispiculum, assembly GCA_030248195.1. NCBI lineage: Eukaryota > Metazoa > Nematoda > Enoplea > Enoplida > Ironidae > Trissonchulus > Trissonchulus latispiculum. Next base: position 34,304 of record JASAND010026532.1, read on the forward strand.
CAAATCTTCAAAATTTCGTTGCACCTGAAGCTAGCTTAACTTGCTTCGTAGGTATTGTTCATTAGTTTAGCGTTACTGTGTTTGCTGCACTTTGAGCTCAATGTTTTTGGCATAACGCATTTATAACGCATTTTCAAACAAAATAACATGATAATTCAAATCTCAATGTTCATGCCAATAATTTAGATAATCTTTCTTAACCCGGAATTAAATCTTGCATTCTTGTGAATCATGTAACTTTGTGTGTAACGTTTTGTTGCAGCATTCAAGCATCAGACTATAAAACTAAGGGACTGGGCAACCTGTTTGTCTCTTGGTTTGCCTACTCCGGGCAAAGTATATGGCGCGTTGGCCCTGGATTGTAGTACAGCTTTGTTTAGTTTTTCAATAGGAAACTCCTGTAAAAAGCTACAGGTTTATATACAACTTACTTTTATAGAAAATACAGGAGGCTCCGCTAGTGACTGATGGCACAGGAGCACTTTTACAGAGAACTACAAGAAATCCTGTATTTGTACAGGAATTTTTTAAGAGCGCTGGGAGCGCTAAATTGGAGAACCAAATAATTAAAGGCAGTATAAAATACAATCAGTTTAATCCACGAAGACAAAACAGTTTTTATTTGTGGACAAAATATAGGCCGGCCAAATTAGATTCATCAGCTAACACCACATTTCCAGTCCAGCAATCAGCTCATCCTCTCTAACTAACACCTCACTTCGTATCTAGCTTGTGTTCTAAAAAATCAGCAATCCTCTGTCTGGGTTTTTCTGGTATTATTTATGTCTCCTTTTCACTAGCTTTTTCATAGTCGTCGAAGAAATCTCACCATAAGCTCAAAACTATCTTTACAAGCGCGTCATATAATACGTCAGGACTCCAAAGACGGCACAGAGAATCTGAAGAACATGGTTTTGCGTGCAATTCTGTCGAAACTATTCTACTTCTTTGTTTTCTGATCTTAATCACTGCTCAAACAGTTCAATCTCAGCTAAGTACGCAAGTTATGCACCCGTCCTATCTTAAGTTTGATATGACAACATTTTTTCGGCCACCTCATTCCAGGGACCGGTTTCATCATTAGTCACAAGTTCACAAGCCACAACTTATGAACTTGTGACTTGTGGCCACAAGTTGTCCAAAATTGGGTTTCATCAAACTTTGCTGGCAACTTGTGGCCACAAGTCACAAGCCACAAGTAAATAACAGGCAAGCACGCTGAAATGACGTCAGAACTCACAAATTGAGCGAAACACTTGTGGACAAGGAAGAGACACGCAGAAGAAGACATCAGAAAACAAAAAGAAGACTTTGAAAGCCCTCGGCACTGCAATGAAACGATGCAAGTAATAAATGATTAATACAAACAAGAAAATTAACAAAATTAATGAAACAAATGGTGGACTTAGAATTTCAAAATAATACAGGAGTCTTAACGCATAGAAACACTACAAATTAAAGTTATCTAAAGGAGCTTTAAAATGCATTCCTAACAAGAAAAAATGTGTAACGTTAGAAAATATTACTGAGGTGGAAACTTCAATAAAATTTAGTGTATCTGATTCGTTCATTGTTTTGAAGTTCAGAAAGCTTAATTATAGTTCAATACGAGTGAAAATTGATTTTATATTATTTTTTGATTAATTATTATTTGAATGCTACAAGTGCTGGGACTTGTCGGGATTTGCAGTTGTCTGCAGGTTCTTGTTAAGTTGTGACTTGTGGCTTGTGGCTTGATGAAACTGAAACTGGAAAATCAACATGTGGTGCACTTGTCACAGGAAGGGACTTTTCTTGTGACTTGTGGCTAATCGTTGATGAAACCGAATTTGCTTGTGGCTTGTGAACTTGTGAACTTGTGACTAATGATGAAATCGGCACCTGGGGCCTATTTCATCATTAGTCACAAGTTCACAAGTTTATAAGCCACAAGCAATTTCGGTTTCATCAACGATTAGTCACAAGCCACAAGTCACAAGCAAAGTCCCTGCTTGTGACAAGTTGCCCACAAGTTACAAGTTCACAAGTCCCTGCAAACAGTTGCAATATCCCACAAGTCAAAGTATCACTTGTGGCACTCAATATTAACAAGAGTACATAATACATAAGAGTATGACAAGCGACATACGCTATGTATTATGAGCTCGCTACATCCTCTGCACGCTATCGGCTGACCCCCCCCATAAATCAGACCCCCCTTGACCCCGCCCCTATACATGTACGGCGTCCAAACGGGGGGTCGGGGTCTGTGTTAGTATAATTACATATTAAACTTGACGGGGCCCCAATTTGTGTATGGGGTTTAAGCTTGTATGATTTACACATCTGTGTACAAAATATACAAGCACGAGCCCGATCCCCCGTTTGGACGCCGTACATGCATAGGGGCGGGGTGAGGGGGGTCTGATTTATGGGGGGGGTCAGCCGATAGCGCGCATCGGATGTAGCGAGCTCATAATACATAGAGTATGCCAGCTGTCATACTCTTATGTATTATGTACTCTTGATATTAATTAATAAAAAATTAATATTAAATAATTTACTCGTTTACTGAAGGACGACGACACTTTCTCGAAAGCGGAACAATTAACAAATGAAATGGCCTAATTTTACTGAAATTTGTAGCGCCAACTTTTGGTATAATTTTGAAACTTTTCCAATGTTTTAAACTGATTATTTACGCTGATTTATACAATTTTCATTCGTGTATCTAAATGTGGTAATACTTTACTTAATTTACTTTTCTTGTCTCCATTTCTTTATTTTGTATTTGCTTATTTAATTACAGAGCAATCTAACTTTCGAAAAGTCTTCCGTTCGCTGCATAATTCTTGAATTATTGTTTTTTGTTTACTGTAGTTCTTTGGTATCAAATTGCTTCTATTTTGGCCTCTTCTTTCCCCACAAATACCTTCTAGAACTTGTGAGCTCTGACGTGATTTCAGCGTGCTTGCCTGTCATTTACTTGTGGCTTGTGACTTGTGGCCACAAGTTGTTTGCAAATTTTGAGGAAACCCAATTTTGGGTAACTTGTGGCCACAAGTCACAAGTTCACAATTTGTGGCTTGTGTACTTGTGACTAATTATGAAATCGGCCCCTGGAAGGCGGCCATCCCTTTCACATTCTCGGTTAACAAGCAGGGCAGGCGCTTATATGTGTTTGTCGATGCGAGACTGCGCGTGTCTAATAGCCACGGGAGCCATGAGATCACCATTCGAATTTTTGGAGCAATACGAGAAACCAGTCTAGCACTTGTAAACTCTGAAGCGAGGCTTAGCAACCTAACTTAATGCACGTCTTAGTAAAACGACTGGCTTGTAAACTTGTAGTTGTATATGCAAAGTGTCAAGCGATTCTGCCAAGGTACCTTAGCGTAATTCACACGCACAAAATTTTGTATCATCTTGAATATAATCTAGCTTTACGAACGCAAAGATTAACGAAATCATGCATTTGTAGCACAAGTTGAGACAGTACTAGATGCATTAGGTGCATAGGATAACGTGGAGGGGTGAATGGGGGGGTGCAGACCCTCCCTAGACCGACAAAAAACGGGTAGACCCCCTCAGCGAAAACGAGAAAAGGGTAGACCCCTCAGCGATTTTTACTAAAATAGCTAATTTTTTAGCGAATGTTAGCGATTTTTTCAAAAAATTTCTTGAAAATCGCTAAAAATTGTCATTTTTTACTAAGTTTTGGTCAAAAACGTTAAAACTTCGCAATTTTTACTAATTTCGAGGCAAACATTCCCCAGAATCGGACCCCGTGTTAATGTATGCTTGAAAGTGAAAGAATAATTTTGGATTGACATACTTTTTCTTATTATGCAAACTCACAATTCAAATTGTTCCGGATCGCGCCTAATGCTAGTGGATTTTGAACGCTACTTTGACAATATTATAATTAATTTTAGCAGTAAAGCTATGGACAACATTAATTTCAAAGCTATTTTCGAGTCTAGTGCTAATAAATGGCCATATGATGAACATGTTAATACAACTGCGAAACCAAATATATTTTATAAATATAATAAAACAATAGCACAAGATGTTCTTAATTATAGGCAAACCATTCAGAACCTAAATTGCGACAATTTCATAAAATCTTACCATGAAAATGGATTCACATGCGATTGTCATTGTTCGGAATATAAAGATAATTTTCATGAACATATCATTACCAGTGATCTCAACGTAATTGATAATGAATCGGTTCGACTCATTTTAAGTTATGGACCAAAGTATAGATTAAATAAATTTAATAAGAAAGAAATATATGATTCCTTCGGAATATCACTGCTTAAATATATAAATAAAATAAAACGTAAATATAAACTGGACACACAAAAACTTAGGGAATGGGCACTAGAGGTTAATAATAATTTCACAAAAAATCTAGACAAACAAGCGGACAATACTAAGTTTAAACTAAATACACGTATATTTAAGGAACAAATAAAAGAATACAGTAATAAATATGTATTCACTTTGGTGGACAAAGCGTCTCAGAATTTTGCTATTATTTGTAAACAATTTTACATTTACACTCTTCTCAAGGAGGTAGGTATGGTCGACAATGTTAATAACAACAATACCTACACATTAATAGATAATTTAAATAACTCTGAAATTATCAACAATATGCAAGTATTACACACTAATTCAACATTAAAAAGGATCAGGCCCAACTTCCATTTATGTACATTATTCCAAAATTCCACAAAAGTCCAATTAAGTTTAGGACTATTATCGCAAGCCGCAATGCGCCTACAAGTTACTATGTGTGAAAAGGTCAAAAATCTGCAATATCTACAAGCATAAATACGGATGTAATCCTTATTGGATTATAGATAATAATAAGTCTATAATCGACACTCTGCGACATCTTAACAATTTAAGGCAAGCAAGGACTATAAATACGTATAATTTTACAACATTATACACTAAACTTGAACATCATACAATTAATACATGTTTAGAAGAATTTATTAAAAGCACTATGACTAATAAAATGCATTCAAGATATAACAGAGTACATTGGGGAAATGGAGACCCTAAATACACAACCTATAATCAGTTTGATGTAATTGATTTGGCAAAATTTCTCATTGATAATACTTACTTCACCCTTGGCGATAAAACTTTTAAACAATTAATAGGAATTCCAATGGGAACAAACGCAGCACCTACCATTGCAAATGTTACGTTACACCAACTAGAGTTTAATTACATAGTAAACAACGAGAACCCTGCTATTAACAAGTTTTTTATATACATTTTCAGATACATTGATGACATAACTACAGTGAACGACGGCAACCAACTCGATACACAAAAATACAAAATGTACCCCAAGGAATTAGAACTTAATAAAGTAAATGCCGCAAACGTTCTTGACCTAAGTATACAAGCAAGAGTACATAATACATAAGAGTATGACAAGCGTCATACGCTATGTATTATCAGCTCGCTACATCCTCTGCACGCTATCGGCTTACCCCCCCCCTAAATCAGACCTCCCTTATCAAAGCAAATTCGAGCGCTATGCTTGCACGCTTTAGAACGAAAACACAACTAGTCAGTTGGTTCAACGTGCGTCTATTGCATGTAAACATAGCGGGCGAATTTCTTTGACATTTTATGGGGGGGGGTAGGCCGATAGCGCGCATCGGATGTAACAGCCTTATAATACATAGAATATGCCTGCTGTCATACTCTTATGTATTATGTACTCTTGATACAAGTAGATAAAGATAACGGTACTTTTGAAACTCAGCTTTATGACATGCGATTAGACTTTCAATTTAAAACAGTTAAATTCCCAGTTCCGCATACAAATATCTCTAAATCTGTCTTTACCAATATGATAAAAAGTCAAATAACTAGGATAGCCGACATATGTAGCAACAAAACCTTTTTAAGAAACATACTAGCGACCTAGTACTTAGCTTGAAAGAAAGAGGATACTCAAATAAATTAATTAAATCTTGTATTTCAAACATAAAAAATAATAACAAAATAATTAATAAACGATTTAACATGAATTCAAATGACTACGTCGATATTATCAAAAATCAGTAACTATATCTATCCTAATTCCTACAGTCTAATTTGGACTTTGCCCAACCACGTCTAATACCAGGGTTTAACACCTTTCAGTCTAATATGGCTTCGGCCCGTCTAATACATGGGATCACTTCCTACAGTCTAATCTCAGAATTAAATACCGCAAATACCTGTACGAATGTTACAGTCTAATTTGGGCTTCGCCCACGTCTAGTACCAGGGATAACACCCTACAGTCTAATATGGCTTCGGTCCGTCTAATACATGGGATCACTTCCTACAGTCTAATCTCAGAATTAAATACCGCAAATACCTGTACGAATGTTACAGTCTAATTTGGGCTTCGCCCACGTCTAATACCAGGGATAACACCCTACAGTCTAATATGGCTTCGGCCCGTCTAATATATGGTATCACTTTTTTCTTTTTTTTGTGTTTGCATGCATATATATACTAAGTAGCACGTACTCTTGGTAGCACGTGTGAATGGGATCACAGGGCAGAAACGCATTTCAATTGATTTTCAATACGAGGGTTCTAAAAACCTAAAGCTGCAACTAGTATGTCGGTACGCCACTGACGACGCCCGCCGAATACTAGTATATCAGACTGGCAGAGTGGTCAGCGAATGAATGCACCTAACTTGTATGACTGTGTCTGTAGCACATCATAATGAATGCTTTTATCTTTGTTACCTCTAGAAACCCCAGTTTTCTCGAGTAGCATCCAAAAACACCATATGCAGGCAATAGACTAATGCTCCTCAGCAACATGTCTAAACTCTCTTTTCTTAAAGATACACTGTTAAAACTAAATTATCACTATTCTAATTGCAGACACCCATTTCTATCTGTCCTTTCTTCCTTTGAGCAGGGCAGAGCAGAGCAGCTCTGAAAGCTGCTTTCAGCAACTGAAAATACTTTGAGCTATGACCGACGGCATGCCGGTTTGGCACTTCACTGGACCAATTTACGACTACGACCTGGACTGGGTTTTTGCTGTCGAGCAATCAGCTGCTCTAGATGCCGGGTCTTCTCGCTGGATCGCGCTCGAATCAGCGGCGCCCCATCAGAGCAGCACTCAGTAACAATCAACTTATCCGGCATATCTAGGAGCAGGGCTAGCAAACTTTGATAGTTAAATCGACGATAATCGATGCTGTGGCCATTCGATCCCTAGAAATACATGCAAAAAAATCATTCACTAACAAAGCTGTCTAGCAGAACTGTCTAGGTTTGAGCTCTGCTGTACACACTGCGGAAACATGCAGGTAACTGTATGCTTCTGCAACAATTTAGATTAGGAACCGGCCTCCCAGCATGCAGTGTGTGTATAACTTATACGCAAGCTGCACTGCGCACTGCACGTTATACGCACGCTGCACTGTGCATTATATATTTGATTTATATGCACAGTCCGACGTCTTTGCACTAAACAAAAGATGTCTTTGCAAACAAACACTCAAACAAAATTACGTAAACAAACAAAAACGGAAACCAAAATTTTTAGTTCCTCACCTTTTTCCTAGTATAAGCCGGAATTCGAATCTTATCACCGGAAAACTAAAGCAAAGAATACGATTTGCTTGGCATACGGTTCGGATCTGAGCGGGTTAAATTACCATCCTGGGCGGGAGATTTCAAGTGCCCAAAGGTCCGAACAGCTGCAGAAAGGCTTAACGCATCGGGATGGGCCTGCTATGGTGGAGGTCGCGCTCGGGACGCAGGCACAGGTGGAGCAAAAATGGTTGGTTTCAGGGGGTCAGGGCGGGGCTCCAGAGGCGTAACTACTTCACTCTGGGGGCGGGGCTCGGTTTGGGAATGGAGCGTCCTGAGGGCGAGGCCTTCAACTTCGTTGGGGAAGATGTCTTAAAGGTATCGGGTGCAAGCCCAAACAGCACCTCACTACCAACCCTTTTGGAGGCAACTTGACGTAGATATTTCAAGAGGGCAGCAACAGTGCCACAACCGTAGCGTCGAACGTTGAGCATTTGATGGAACTTTTCTGGAACTGGGTCACAAATCGGCTCACAACAATCCCCTGAGGGTAGCGACTAAGGAGGTAAGAATTTTCGATTTGAATTAGATGAAATTTTGATTCTGGCCAAAAGAAACCGTACGCGGTTTTATTGCTCACGATGCCGTTGCCAGAGTACTAGTCCGTGGTGGCAGGGTTGCACTAGGTGGAGCACGATTATTACATACAGGGCCTCCAGATAGACTTCTCGACTTAGGCCTGGCCTTGATTCCACCTAGAGCCACACTTTTACTCAATTGTCATTCAAAAACCATCAGAGATCAAAACAAATTTAAGTAAAAAGTAATTCTTTTAGCACAAATAAATTATGAAACATTTTCGCAAAGCCATAATCTCATCGCGTCACCAAGTCTTCATATAAATGTGAAGTTAACAAATGAGAAAGTAATTTGACATGTAGCTGTACATTCTACTATGTAATAGACAGGCAATAAAACACTAACTGTAGTCTTGGTCACGATGAGCCCGGTGAGCCTGGTGGGACCTGTGAGCCCGATGGGCCCGGAGGTTTGACCGGGCCTTGTAGCGGGCCGGGCCTGGGCCGGTTCAATAAAAAAATTCCCGGGCCGGGCCTACTCCGGGCTGGCCCGGGCCCGGGGTCCGCTACACGACCCGGGAACAGCCCTCCTAATATCAAAGCACTATATGTCAGAACTAATTCTGGAAAATTTGGGTACCGTACGTTTCACATAGCGATCAGGGCGAGGCTAAGTTTGTGTACGTGTCATGTCGAGCTTTGAATAGACAACAAAAACTTCTGATGACTCCACAGGACGCTACGCTGCATGGAATTCTTTCAGACTTTAAACTATTTAACACTTAACCTAATACTATTATGCGGCAAAAAACTAAAGTCTGACACAAAAATGTGTGTACAACATCTGTAAGGCCTCCAGTGAACTAAATATGCGTCGTAACCCCATAAAGCCATATATTTTCGGAATCCTTGCAGCGAGACGAACATTTTTATAAAATTTAAAATTTTTTAAAATTGCAAAAATTTTAAAATATCTGTTTTTCGGGGAATTTTTTCGGACCGTTCAAGGTATTCAGCTCATTCTTTCAGAAAAATTTTCCGATCTAAAGATGCAACAATTAACACAAGAACATAAAAGTCGGTTGAGAAATAAGCATTTTATTCAAAAATTTCGTTTTTCCATTTCTTTGATGTTTGTCGCTTCTTGCAGCTTTGTCTGATTATTACTCGCGATTCAACGAAAAATTTTTTCAACTAGATTTTCAGGACCGCCTAGGCGTCCGCTTTCACCTGATCTATGTGGTATTTCAAATTTTGAAAGTCGAGTTTTTTGCAAAATATCACTTTTTGACCAAAAATTTCGGCAAAGCAAATTTAGCAAAAGTGAGTAAATAACATAATCATAAAGTTCAAGCTGAGCTGAATCCAACGATATAAACGTTCTGTTACTACGACGTACATTGCGCCAGCAATGAATTTTTAAACAATATTCCTTATTTCAGTTTGTTTTTGGCTCTTTGATGTTTGATGTGATTTGACTGAAGCAGAGCAAACTAGCAAAAACCAACTGAAATAAGGGATATTGTTTCAAAATTCATTGCTGGCGCAATATAAGTCGAAGCTTGAAGTTTATGATTATGTCATTTTTATTCACTTTTGCTAAATTTGCTTTGCCGAAATTTTTGGCCAAAAGGTGGTATTTTTCAAAAAATCTTTCAAAAGTTGAAATACCACATAGATCAGGTGAAAGTGGACGCCTAGGCGGTCCTAAAAATCTAGTCGAAAAAAATTGTTCGTTGAGTCGCGAGTAATAATCAGACAATTCAAAAGCAGGTAAATCTTTATTTCAGCCCTATTCGCAGAAATGTGCAAAATTGATTAGCGTTCTTCGTATACGTATACGTTAATGGATAAGTTATTTTGCTCCTCGAATCGTGGTACGTCTTCCATCTTGACAGGAAACTCGATATCTCCAATGCTTAACTCACTTAGAGAACTGTCGGTAATGGCAGACTCTCTGTGGGTTGTTCTCAACAGGATGTAGAGCAGCCAGCACACTCCACATGAAACATTTGTCATCCCTATTGTTAACGTTGATTATGGACTTTTTGTTCTGTAGTTTAGCTGGTAGTGGCAGGTACGAACAGCCTTGAACGGGTTTATACTTCGTTACGTGCAGATCCAAACTGTAAATTGATTGAATGATCCAGCCGATTCCTCTTTCGACAAAATTCTCCACCTTTTTGTCCATAAATTTGAAAGCACTCAGTATACTGGAGTTGAAATCCCGCCGGTTAACTATCCTCATAACGCCACTGTGGAAATAGCAAGAAATAGTTTCTGCAGGGTCGGTAGCCTTCTCGAATGTAGCGAATAAAATTTGATCAAATTTGAAGCATCCAACGTCAGGCGACAGTTCCCCGAACACTGATTTCTTTGGTCGTTTGACTCGTTTATACATTGTCAAAGGTCCGTCCACAGTTCATCAGACTTTAGCGTAAAAGTCCGCAAGTTATGGTAGCGATTATTGTCTGTCGGCTCAAATATTGAGCCATCGCAAGTTTTGCTTGTCACGGGACCGGGTCGGATCCGCATGTCTCCTAACACAGGTGTGTGTGAGTTCATGCTTCCGCAAGTTACATCTTCTGGCAAACGACATACCGCAACTTTCACAGGAATGGAAATTTCTTGTTTCGTGGACTTCCTTTACATGACGGGTCAAATTTCTCTTGGCAGAAAATGACTTGGCATAAATATCACAAGTAAAATCCGACATAGTTGCTGCAGATAAAGGGATGAAATGAGCAAAAGTTGCTTCCTTTTATGTTTTCAATGAGTTACGCATACGCTTAGTCATTAGTTGTCTCATTTTGTTAGACAGTTTGTATGATTCAGAACAATAATTGACTGTCAGTGTTGCTCTAAAAACCAGCTGAGTAACCAGCACTAAATGATATTTTCGGCAGTTGACTTACACCTGGCCCAGTCATGCGGTTAGTCACCTCAGCACTATATAAACAGGCAGAGAAATTGCAATTTATTCGTTGGTTTACCTTTATGCTGGCCAATATTTATTCCATTTCATGCTTATGCTATTTATGGGCTGTCGCTATGCATAATGATTTCTTCAATTCTGGTAAGTAGTTTATTTAATAGCTAAATTAAGGTTATATTTATGCAGCCTGATTCAGGCTTAATCATAAGCAGACTTAGACTTGTTTAGGCTGACGTTTTGCTGCAGGAAGCCTGCTAGTGTGCGTGTGCCTATATAAAAATATATAGCTATACGTGGTGGTGCTTGCTGCTTGCGTACATATTTACGCTTTACTGCGAGTAGTTACAACCCGATTTGACTTTTAACCGTAAGGCCGGTGGTTCAATTTTTCAATGCAAATTTTAAAATGTTTGATTATATGTCGACTGAAAGTATTTTACTTTTTTGCAATAATGTCCGATTTTATTTGAAGCATTTCTACGACGTCAGCAGAGACACTCCGGTTTTTGATTCTTCTTCTCCTTCTTTTGATTGAAGTAGCTCTGCTCCTGGTAAGTACTGACGCCTATTGAAAGTAAGTACTGACGCCTATTGAAAGTAAGTACTGACGCGGATTGAAAGTAAAATTTCTCTTTAACGAAGTGATTTCATAAACTAAAACCGGGCACATCTATGATACTGAAGGGAGGTTTCGAATGATATAGCCTTCATCAGCCACAAAACTTAAATCAAGGCAAGTCTGAAATCTCTGAAGTATATATTGCCTGCTTTTAATTTGGTATGAAATAACCCTAGTTAACAATCATAATAATCTAGAAAACTCAATATAGCTAACTGAAATAGCAAAAAGTCGACTCTCGTCGGCCCGCGCGGGCCATGCGGGTAGCAAAAGTCAGCCCACTCCGAGGGCACCTGCGAGTACGCGTGGTCCGCATACAACTCTGGTTTCACTACGCTGGCGCTCCTAACTGTCAGAAATAACATAAATAAACATAAATGACGTAAACTGCACTGAATGGAAGTGTCTAATTTTTGAAGCGGGATGCAGGGTGTTAGAACGCCAAATGAACTTATTTTGGAATGCGTTAAACTGCTTGTAAACGTACATGCTCTGCGGAGCACCAAAAATTAACTATTGATCAAACCAGTCGAATGACCAGTTGTATATATGCCAAACCTCGTTTCACTGAGTAAATAACAAAATGTAGGGATTTTGGTTACAAACAGAAAAATATAGAAATGTTTGATGGGTATTTAAGCTCTTTGAATTTTTCCCCTGCCCCGCCTTTGGTAAAAATAAAAAATTATAATTAGAATTTACAATAACGATAACAACCATATAACTTTTTTCAGGTGTCAAAACACTGGAATTTTTGTGGTTTTAGTGAAATTTGCGCCCATCCCCAAAGTCATAGCTTTCCCCCAAGAAACATTCCTGGAAATAAGTCCAATGCATAAAGATACGCATATATCCAAAACAAAAATACTTAAACAACGAAAGAAAGTGGTCGATGGTGATTACCATTCGAATACATAGATCTTGATAAATAAATACACATTTAAAACAATCCAGTTGATTTGAGGAACTGAGTTCCGGTCTGAAAAAGGATTGAAATTAAGAAAATCCAATCATTTTCCAGAGTATAAACCACAGCTTCCTCGAATAATACTGCAATACTGAAATTATATGTATGTTGTAGTAATTTCTGTATTCAGTAAATACTGTATTTACTAGCCGATTTCAGTAAATACGGTATTTACTAGTAAGAATGGTATTTTCTTTAAACGTCCTATCTTTACACGTAAATACCATTTTTGCTGAAACTCGTCCAGTAAATACTGTATTTTCTAGTAAATTCTGTATTTTGTCTTAAACGCCTTTGTGTTTGTGTGTGGTTAGGGATACAAAGGGCATGCCGACGTCACACTTAAGGTCAAAAGATAGGTCATACATAATCACAATATGTGCAAAGGGGGCGCACGAAAATAAACTTCAGAAGTTAAATATATAAATTAATGTAAAGGCTGCCGACTAAGCAGCCTCCAAGAAGTAAAGAGAAGAGGAAAAGAATGAAGTTATTAACACGAGAGATATGATCCAATACGTGTTTCTTTACGTCTTGTCATGCTATGTGAATAGTAGAGCCTTTAGTCTGCACCAATCTTTACATTAATAGACAAAATCTCAAAATACTTTAATGTTAATACAGTTACATGCTAAAACAGTTTCGCCGACATCTTTATTAAAGATACACTAGAATAAGTTTTGTTTACTTAAAGACTTTTACTTAGAGACTGTAAGGTTGGGAAGTGAGACTGTTAGGTTGGGAAGTGAGACTGTAAGGTTGGGAAATGGGACAGGTTGGGAAGTGGGAATCAACCTTTTAAGGCTGGTATTTGTGGTGTTTAAATTATGTACGAAAGTAAGCAGGTTTAAAACCATTATGTAACTATTATTTTTTAATTAATTTAATTAATTAATCGTGACTGACTCTTAATGAAAATATAGTGCAATAAATATCTGTCAGGTTTTGTTGAAAACTGCTTTAAAACTACTTTTTTAATTTTGTAAACTAATATTTTTAACTTCTGAAGTTTCTCTTCGTGCACCCCCTTTGAACATATTTTGATTATGTATGATCTGTCATTTGACCTTAAGTCAGACGTCGGCATGCCCTTTGTATCCCTAGCCACACACAAATACAAAGGCGTTTAAGATAAAATATAACAGAATTTACTAGAAAGTACAGTATTTACTGGACGAGTTTCAGTAAAAATGATATATACGTGTAAAGATAGGACGTTTAAGGTGCTGGTATCGCTTTGTGTAAATTCGACCCTACACGCTTCAATTCTTCATGAAAGTGGATGAAATTTTCCAGATACATTATTTTCGTGCTCTTTAACATTCTGGGACCAGTCCCGGATTTTTAGGTGTAAAGATAAGAAAGTTTTGGTTTTTGCCATTATTCTCTCAGTACATGGTCGCTACACCGGATTGTTTGTGATGGCTGGAAAGAGGGCACCAAAATGAAAATTTTTGCTCTTACAACCTTTGAGATATCTCTAGTGGTTAAGGCAGTATAAGCCAAAAACAATTTTTGGGGTCAAAAAATGGCCATTTTTGAAGAAATCAGGTTTTTCAAAATTACTGCCAAATCTCACAGACAATTTCGGCTTATTTATACTCAATCGATACACCGTCCAATTGCGCATTTTATCAATACCTATTCGCTGGAGTTCGTTGCTTTAAGCTAGAAAATTCGCCGAAAAACCATTTTGGCAAAATTGCTATTATTTTGTTTTGAACATTGATTTCTCAAAAACTACCCAATGGATTCGCATGATTTTTGGCTGAACGAAAATTCGCCCTGTTGCGGAGGGACATTTTTCTTGGTTTGAGCTAAAACATCTCCAGTTGTGAGAAAACTGAATAGAAAGTTGCGAAATTTCGTGTCATCGCGCATTTGCCGGATTTTCTGGAGTACTGAGACTTGTTGAGCCAAATCCAAAAAAATGTCCCTCGGCCCACATGTCCTTCATATGATGGCACAAGAAGAAATTTTGGCCGATTCTGCAGTTTTGAGAAATCCATGTTCAAAAATTTTTGGTCTATATTCAGTCTGTCAGATGTCAGCATGTCGGAAATTTTTTGCTATTTTCTTGCCAATTTTGCTGGTTTCGTAAGCTCGTGTTAATGTAGAGATTATAAGCTTTAAAACGACGTATAAAGCTCTTTCCTACTCCAAAAATTGCGAGTTATAGCGTTTTAAGAAATCACTTCAAAAGCACTGCACAAAAGGATACCAGCACCTTAAAGAAAATTCCTGGGGTTAATTCCTGGGGTTGCGAGGTCAGCACCAGCAGGAAACAAGACACAATGGTTAAGAAAACCTCTAGTCATAAGAACCACATGAATCATTGTGCATATAAACAGCAGTAAAAATAGAATCAAGGATCTGTAAAACAATGCCAAAGATAATATAAAAGTTAGTCACAGAAACAGCTAAACAGTTAGTAGTACTAAAAACCACAGATAAGAAACATTAAAGAAAGAGAAGGAAAACTAGTAGCAGCACCGACAGAATACAACGACCTGGCCGATGCAGCGGGCACGTAACGGAAAAAGACAAAAAATCTTGTTTTGTCAGTTTTGATCCTGATACATTAAACATTACTGCTGCCACAGCTGCCAACAAAGTTGATAATTATTGACGTCCCAAAAAACTTATACAAGTTTTGACTGCAAGCAGTGCTTTAATTAGTATGATTCGGAAGATCAGTCATCAATACATGAAGCAAGAACGACAATGTGCTAAGGCGTTTTCATTTCAACTGTTTACAAAAGCTTCTGTATCATTTCCTTGAGTGAATCTATTCCATCCGGTCCAACAATTCTGTCCTAAACACTTACTTCTAGCTTCTGTTAAATACAATTCAAATTCAAAAATACAAAATCCAAACAATCCAACTCTTTACTAATAACATACATACATGGTTTAGGCTGAAAATTGTGAGCATAGCATAACGTGACAGGGAATAGGAGGCTGCAGTTCCCCCAGACCGACAATAAACGGGTAGACCCTCTTAGCGAAAGGGGGGGAAGGGATAGACCCTCGCGTCCTGAGGGGAAATGGTAGACCCCTCAGCGATTTTCACTAAAAATAGAACATTTTCTAGCAAATTTAAGCGATTTTATAAAAAAAGTTCTTAAACATCACAAAACTCTGTACTAATTTATGGCAGAACAACCTAAAGAATATTGGCAATTTTTGCAAATTTCGGGGAAGACCGCCTTACAATTTTAATTTGTTTTCTGGTGTAGACCCCTCGTTGCCTCAGTCTGGGTAGACCCTCCAGAATCCGACCCAATGTTAATGTGTGAATGCGAATAAATAAATATCTAAAAAAAGATTTGGTGGTGGAGTTTTGGTTAGAGCAAGAGTACATAGCGATAAGAGTGTGACAGCTGGCCAGCTTTCTCTTATCAGCTGCAGGTACATGCTGAGCGCGCTAACGGCTAACCCCCCCCCCACAAATATGTACAGTACACGTTTCTGTACGCTCACTCTCCGTATCTTTACGTGTTAAAGCTCGAAAACACAACGCCTGCGTGCGTTCTATTTGTGTCTGCTTCGAACATACACATTTGTGTGGGGGCGGGGGCAGCCGTTAGTGAACAGAGCATGTACCATGTACCTGCAGCTGATAACAGAAAGGCTGGCAGCTGTCACACTTATATATTATGTACTCTTGGTTGGAATAAGCTCGATTACGGTAGAATTAGAGTTGGAATTGAATCGTACCAAAACCTTTGCATTCTTTAGAAACAGAAATGTCGGCATTGACGAGACGTCATATCTGTCCTTTCCATGCAGTTCTGCCTGCAAATACAAATACTTGATTCAATGCGATAAGGGCCTTAAAAATTAAAACAAATTTTCACATGTTATGTGAAACACCAGCAAAACGCGAATTGTCTCTCAAAACAAATGATGAAGGTTTTCACTCTGGTGTCAATAATGCTGGACTTTGGTCAATGGTTCATTACTTAGAACATATAAACAACCAGTGTTAGGCCGTGTTTGTTGTGTTTATTCGACCCTTTGTCCCTGAACTAGCTGTGCGTGGCCCCTTTTATTGCTAAAACTTACTTACTAAATGTTTCTGTTAAATAATTTAAATATAAATTTAAATAAAATTTAAATATATTTTAAACTTTAAATAAATATTAAATATGCGTGGCACTACCTTCTTGATGAAAAAATAGTTTATTAGGTATTCCTCGGGTGGGTTGCACCCACTTTAGCATACAAGTGATTCTTCAACCGTAAGTCTAGTTCACGGAGATTAGACCGGGAATTGATAACTATAAATTGGAGCTGCCTCAAACAATACCTATTAATGTTGCTATCTACTGTAATACTTCCATGATTAAGGTAGTCATCCTACAAGCTAATTCTCAGTTGATTCACAGTGAATTTATGGAAAAATGCCTATGCTGTCACCACTAAGTTCTTACCTTTTGCGGCAGTGGGAAGGTGCATTTGCGGTCGGGTCAAGAATTACGATCTGCAGCTCCTTTATTTACTTGTCCAAAAAGGAAAACCAGTTAGTTGTATCGGTAACTGCATTGATCAGAGCTTTTCGGAGTTGAGGAGACTGAGCCTGTTTATGCTGTTCTCCTGCAGTTCATTTTTCAGTCGTTTATATGCTTCTTTAGCTAATTTGGATATTTATGTCAGCAGAAATTAAAAAGGTATAGTCTGTTATACAGGCTACCACTGCCTCGCACATGCATCGAAATAGTCCACGGCGTCCAGGGAAGACATTTGCGAGGTGGTGGACTACCCGCGTGCTGAGCATGACACACGATTCAAAGAGCGTTCCAGCTATCACACTTTTTTGATTATGTAATGTACTTTTGGTTATACCAAGACTCCATAATAAAAAAGAGAGAGTGTCACACTCTTAGTTATTAGACATCGGACATGATTTGCATGGCACGGCTATCCCCCCGATTAAGTAAGCATTCTCAATTCTGTGCACTCACACGCTTGTGTGAAGCTCGAGATGGAAGGATTGCAGATAAAACATTTTACAGCATAACACACAAAGCTTTTTTATGCAGAGAATTTACATTGTAAAAGTTGTCCAAAATCCAGTAAAATGACAGGAAAACTCCATAAAAACTACCGGGGAAGCCTGTACTTTTTGCAGGTAGAGCTCCCATGAATCCTGTAAGAACTAAAAGTTAGGCAATAGAGTTGTTGGAGTTCGAATATAAATGTCGTAGTAACTTCCGTATTCAGTAAATACTGTATTTACTGTCCGATTTCAGTAAATACGGTATTAACTAGTAAAATACTGGTATTTTCTTTAACCTTCCTATGACACACGTTAATGCAATTCGTGCTGAATCTGGTCCAATAAATACCGTATTTTCTAGTAAATTCTGTATTTTATGTTAAACACCTTTGCCTATTGTACGTGGCATGGAATACAAAGGGCATACTTACGTCATAGACAAAGTCAAAATAGGTCATACATAATCACATATGTGCAACAGCGGGTACATGGAGAGAAACATCTGAAGTTAATATATGAATTAATTACTGACATCTTAATTAAAGACGAACTATAAGCTTAGCGTTTTAAATCTGCTATTTGTTAATTTTTACTTAAGAAATGCAAGCAGGTTTCGAAAAATTCAGTAACTTACTCATTCTTTATTTAATGCGTCTTGAATATGATTACGTAATATATCCGTTATGTTAAAAAGTCATATCAACATAACAATTATTTGTAGTTTTGTAAAATAATTTATTAGTTAACTTTTAAGTTTAGCTTTTCCTCATGTACCTCCTTTTGCACATATTGTGATTATGTATAGCCTGTAGAATGACCTTAGTTTTAAATATGATGTCGGCATTTCTTTTGCTTCATTAGTCACACACATTCGACAAAGGCGTTTAACGTTTAACAAAGCGAAAACAAAATTTACTGGATGAGTTTCAGTAAAAATGGTATTTATGAGTAAAGATAGGAAGTTTAAAGAAAATACCATTGTTACTAGTAGAAACCGTTTTTCCTGAAATCGGTCAGTAAATACCGTACTAATACTGAATACAGAAATTGCTACGACATAGACATTCCAAAAAGTTACATAAAGCCTTAAGACACGAAGGATCCAATGGTCTAGAAAACTCGAAATACCGTTTCTTCCTTGTCAACATCAACAGAAAGAAAGATAACGTTCGGGAACTCATCGGCCAATCTCTGAAACAATCACTGAAAGTTCAGGACATTTTTCATGAACAGGTATTATTTCCTGGCTACCGCCCGGGCCCATATTGGGTCACACAAAACTATGACTTATGGGCCACGTGCCCCATATTGGGTCACGCATTGTTATAACTTGTATTGAAGTCCAAAACACTGGCGCAATACTTATTACAGTCAAATTTCCATGTTGGCCGGTTAGAAAAGTTTTCAGTGAGAAAAGTCCGAAAAAGCAAGGTTACACACATTGATTTCGCTATTTTATTGTTGTGTTGTGACCAATTTAGACAAGTTTTAGTTTAATAAGTATTTGTTTTGTGTAAAATGAATAAAAAACATAATTAATCAATCGTAATTATAATATATTTTGAAAATAAACGTGAGCCAGTTTTGTCGTGAAAGCAAACGGCATTGTTATTACCTGAGGGCCACGTGGCCCATATTGGGTTACACACAGCACGTAGACCTCTTCTTTGAGTGTCTATAATATCCAGGGGCCAATGTTATCAACACCGAAACCCGGGTTTAGTCGCTAACCCGGGTTAAATTCATGTGTTAAAGATAGCAGAGATAACCCTGGTTTAGGCGTTGATAACATTGGCCCCAGGAATCATAACTTCTAATTTAAGTATAAAACGGTTTTGAGTTGAGTTAATTTTAGTTTTGACCACATATATATTAGGGTACGTCAGCTCTAATACCGGCAATCAGATCTTGTTATTAGCTTAAAATGTCCATTTCTTGCATTTTTTCAAAGTGAACAGAGATCAGGTTCCTTGAGAGGGGGTCGCTAACATGTGGACAATCAATTTGAATGCTTCCGTACTTCGACATCTGGAGCTATTTTGTTGCAAGGTGGGCACCAAGTTGCAAAGAAATCCACCATAATCATTTGATCGCAGTTTAACGCGTCATCGAATTCTTCCTAAAACCACAACTATATTTCAGTTTCTGCCAGAACTGTTAATCCCTTAACCAGCGGATATTTTGATGACTTCCTGCCATCCTGTAGATACCTACCATAAGCAAGGATTGGAATCGGTTAGTTTTCCAACAAAGCAAATTAACCCGGTAAACGTCTCAAGAAGAATGAAAAACATTGGTAACAATTTAATTTAATTGAGAAGAGATATTTTCGTACACTACTGCAGCATTCGTTGCGTTCAGGACAGACGGTTGTGAGACTACCTGCAGTCTGCTTTGCTGGGTGAAAGTTTAGGAACAAGTAATTCACTAGTCCAAATGAGTTGGAGACGATCGCCCACTGTTGGACTGTGAAAACACTTACCTCAAATTTTTTAATACATTCACAATGAACCTTCAAAATAGACTTATCTGCTGTTACGGTTTCTTTCCCTCATTCCTTGACTGCGGTATAATTGATCCGGATGTGGGAAATAGAATTGAAAGGATTTCGATTAAACCTTTCGAAGATTTCAATTAAGATGAATCCTATTTCATTCTTTTTCATCTTACTCTAATTTTATCCACCTGTTGCATGACTAAAAAGCATGCATGCATTCACGGACTTTTGAAAATATATAATCCAGCCTAATGGGACATGAAAACAAACATATGTTATTCAGTAAAACTTACTACAGATTGAATTATCTTCATATTGTCAAATAATGATGGATTCGAAAGCCAAGTATCGAAGTTGGAAGATATGATATGACCGATTTGAATGTGAGGTATCTCTATTTAAATAGTGCACTGAGTACCTAAATGATGAATGCTAATTTTCAGTTTAAGGTGTTGGTTCGGGTTCGTGTATTTTTGTACTTTAAGAGCGCAATTGTTGTTGAAATTCATTTAAATTTGCTATAATTACATCATTTAGCCTAGAAAACATTTTAGAAAAGTCGCGGCGTAAAAATTTGAGTTTTGGAGCAATTAGCTTTTATCTGCCATCACTTGCACTGTGGCCACCCTGCATGAAATCCATCCGAGAAATCCATGTTCAAAAATTTTGTTTTTGTGTTATCGCATGTTCAAGTCGAGCAGTAGAATTGCGACCGTTGTAACTTATTTAGTTGTAATTAGCACATTCTAAGCTTTAAAATAATATATAAAATTGTCGTTGAACTTCAAAAATTGAGTAAATTACAGTGTTTCAAAGATTGCTGCAAATACCCGAACCAGCACCTTAATCAAGCAAGGAAATATGAGCCTTGCAGTTTTTCCTGTACATTTCATTAAACAACATCCAACAATAGAACAGCTTAATAAGTTGAGCTTAGTAAGTTCTATCAAGAGTGCATAATTGCACAATAATTAAGAAGAAGAGTAAGCAAGTAGAGGGCTTCTCTTCACTACATTGCGTAACGGTGCTCCGACCACAATACGCGAATGTTCCCCCGTTTAGGGGGGTCGACCAAATCGACATTTGGTGGGGGGGTAGCAAAAAAGAGGTCCCCGTTTGGTGGGGTGGGGTAGCCAACAGCCAATCAGATTGCAGAAACCCACATCCGTTTGGTGGGGAGGGGGGTAGAGCAGAGGATTACGGTAATTTTTGTTCTATACGAAACTGGGCCCCCGTTTGGGGGGGGGTCGCTGAAAGAGGTCCCCGTTTGGGGGGGGTCACAAAAAGTGGTCCCCCATTTGGGGGGGGGGTCACAAAAAGTGGTCCCCGTTTTGGGGGGGGTTCGCCAACAGCCAATCAGAATGAGCAAGACTTAGCCTGCTTGAGCGACCCCTCCCCCCAAACGGGGACCCCTTTCAGCGACCCCCCCCCCCAAACGGGGACCACTTTTGGCTACCCCCCCCCCACCAAACGGAGGGGGGTATACCTGTCGGCCCCCCCCCAAACGGTTGAACATTCGCGTATTGTGGTCGGAGCACCGTTGCGCAATGCCAAGAAGAGGAGCCCTCTAGTGGCTTACTCTTCTTCTAATATATAGGAGAAAATCATGGACTCTTGGTTCTATCCAGTGTATCCGACACAAATGACTGAAGTGTTAGAGCATTTCAGCTTGGAAATGCACTTTCACCAAAAGTTGGTTCTTAAGCCCAGTTCCACATATATACCGTTGTAAAGATTTGGGTCCGCCGGGATTCGAACCACGGACCTCCCAAACTGCAGCTAGGCGTGCTCTCACTACACCACGGAGCCAGGAGAGAAGAGCACTTAAAGGGGGTTCATTTTTGGGCCATTTTTTCTACTTTCGCCGATCTCGCTGAATTTTACATATTTTATTGTCCAAACGGTATATTTTAACGAGTTTTTAAAATTAAAGTCGTAAGTCTTACGGTTGTCGAGTAACTTTACCTCAAAGTTGAGGTTTCATTTGTTAAACATAGGCGGTGGAAAAAGTTGCAATTTTTCGCGTGCGCCAAGGAAATATCCCGACAAACATTGGTTAATCTGGACAAGATTTACATTAAAATAACGCTGAAATGTTAAACTGCGGTATGTTGAAATTAGAATTTTAATTTAGCCTTTAAAAGTTTTTAATTAATTTTTGAAGGATTAAAATTTAACATGATGCTAAAATCGTATCCCTTAGTATTTATGTCATGCCCGATACAAGATCCGGCTTTACAGATTCCATGTTTAGGACTGGTGAGCCTGCAACAAACGTAGACCTTGGTCAGTTTATTTTTGAATACCTGATCTCATCAACGACTTATTGCGACCTCGCATTTACAGGATTTTATTTTTAATGCACCCAGAAAAAATAAGCAAGAAAATTGATAATTTGAAACCAAATTATTTTGTCATTTTGTAGGAATTGAAAGACAGACCATTTATTCATTAATCCGCATACAGGATGGATGTGAATAAAAAAGAAATTTGCTGAAGCTCACATGTGTTTAAAGAAGCCGGCAACAAACTGTGATACTTTTCAGATACACTAGATGCTAAAGCCCCTGTATGTAAATGTAACTCTGTTTTACCCACACGGGCAGACCGAAACCCAAAAGACTAAGCTAAGCACAAACTCTGGATTCCTCAGCAGATCCAGTATATTTCAGCGCATATATTTCTGCATGTACATAAAAGAAACTGTTAGGGCATTGATATATTGTTTGTACACATATATTCGTATACGTATACATGGTCTAAAGAAGACTGTGTATATTATGTGTGTCCGTCCAACCCAATGCCTCTATAACATGAAAATGTTATAAGGTTTTTACCAGCTTTAGGAGATTCCAATTACTTGAAGCCTTGCTTATTAGGTGGTGGTACCACTAGCGGGATTTTCTACGTAATGTTGGTATTAATGAAGCAATCTTGACAAAATTTTAGGACAAGCAAGTTTAGTTGGCAGACTATCTTTGAACAAAGTTTTGGTGTTAGAGAGCGCATAATTGGCAGGCCACCATCATGGGCTTTGCGTATGCGCAAATAATCAAAATTTATTTAAGCTTAATATAATACATTTGACTCCATCGTTTGAAAGAGTCCATGTGTAGCAATTCACTATCTTCCCCCCTTTTTCCATTGCTAAATTTTAAATTTGTTTTAAAAGTCGGTTACGTTTTCGCTTCCTTTAACATCATTTAAAACCGTTATGCTCTAGTTATTTTCTTCTTGCGTTATTTTCCCCTTAGGCAGTAAACTTGCCCCTTTTTGCACCAATAAAATGCCTACAATTTTGGCATTTAGTTCAGTATGTCTTAAGATTCTTTCGCTACCGTTTGTGCGCTCTCAACAATCTCGCAGCTCATGCTGCCAACCTAGCACATTTTCTCAAGCTATCCAAGAACAGTTACAATTTTAAACACCAACTATGGTTTGGCCCATTTCTACCCCGAGTCTCACCTTTTATATTGTGATCTCTGAGGAGGTCCCTTTACATTAGTTTGTAACTCTCGAGCGAGTCCCGTTGTGCTTGTTAACCGTTAAGTGTCAAGTAATTTGTGACTCCTGTGGGAGTTCCTGTTCGTATGTATTGTTAGCTCGTGTTCGCTGCGGGGAACCCAATATCTTGACAAATAAATCGTTGGCGCTGGGTATCACTGCGGCTTGCTAAACTACGCCTCGCTACATTTGGTGGCAGCGGTGGGATGCTCCGTTGGTAAACGTGCTGCATGCAACGGACCCCACCACCAACAAGGAAACCAATAGCCAACCCAGCTCAGCCGAGTGCTCCTACAGTGGCATCAGCCAGCCAGCCAGAACCTAGTCCATTGGATCCCAAGAATCCAGGGTCTTCGACTCCTGCAACGTCTCAGTCAACAGTACCTACTTCAGCTGCAAAAGCTAGAAAGGAGAAAGACAGTCCTCCTGAAACCCGACTGCTAAGTTCTGAAGAGATCCAACAGCACCTACGAACCCAAGCCTATCAAATCCAGCAGGATCGGACGAACATTCAATCCCTGAGTCTCAGTCTTTCCAATTTGGAATCACGCCTAGTCGATATCAATTCTGGCCTTGATCAGAGGCTGCAAACAGTTGGAAGTGACCTCAGAAAAGTTCAGTCCGACCTTAGCATCTTTGATCCAAATTTCCTTTTGCAGCTCCAACAAACCAATCCAGTGGTACAACTAGACGTCCTGAGGCAAACAGTTGATCAGCTAGCGAATCAGTCTCATCCACCTAATCTTCCCAACATGCTTGGAGGAAACTTCACGCTACCAAAGGAAGTTATTCCCTTGTTTTACGGCAAACCAGGAGAATCGATCAAGGACTGGTTTGCCAACTTTGATTTTGTCGCAGATGCCCAAAACTGTGACGCAGCACTCAAAGCGAAACTTGTCCCAGTTTTTATGCAGAAACAAGCCCGAAAGAAATACTAAGAACTGGATCAAGCCGTGAAAACTGATTATGACCAGCTCAAAACTGAACTAATCAAGAAGCTGGAAAGGAAGGAAGCCGAAATGTTGGCTAGTCTCAATCTAGCCTCTCGTCAGCAAAGACCCAGTGAAACTATTGCCGACTTCGCTTGGCATATTCAGCAGTTGGCTGACGAGGGATACCCAGACATGACTTCGGACGCCAAGGACATTCTTGTCTTCCGAAGTTTTCTGCAAAACCTCAACCCCTACTACAAACGTTCACTGCTGCCACTCAATCCTGCTAACTTTCAGGACGCTGTTCAGAAAGCTCAACAATTGGAAGCCCTCGAAGCCCTTCGTCCGCAGCTGCAGTATCCAGTAGCAACGCAAGGTTCATACCTAACTGAGGTACCACGGCCGGCTCTAGTCAATGCCGTAGCCGAGTTGGCTGCTGCTGAACATAACTCTGGACTCCCCGCTGCAGCTGTGCTGACTCCCTCTCCCAGTATTGTCAGTTTACAGAAAACAGTTGAGCAGCTGCAGGAGCAAATGGCCCAGTTATGTCGTCAATTAGCATCACAACGAGT
The DNA here is from genome assembly GCA_030248195.1 of Trissonchulus latispiculum. NCBI lineage: Eukaryota > Metazoa > Nematoda > Enoplea > Enoplida > Ironidae > Trissonchulus > Trissonchulus latispiculum. Next base: position 59,472 of record JASAND010026532.1, read on the forward strand.
CGATCAGTCGCGGCGGAGTAATAGTAATGGATCGGGTCAACGACGAGACCAGCCCCCACGGCAATTCACTACAGATTCCCGCCCGATTTGCCAGTATTGTGGACGACCCGGTCATTATGCTGCTGCCTGTAGACAAAGACAGGCCCAAGTGCAGGAAATGCAGACGCCTAGAGAAAATGTGGGAAACCGCTCGTACAACGGACCTCGAAGTGGTAATGCTCGGCCAGGAATCCTGCGGATGAGTCCGCCTGGAAATCCGGCAGTTCCTTTTCGACGAAGGGTGAATCTGATCGCACAGGCGCCTCGAAATCTTCAGCAGGCAGGCGCGGGCAACCCTGTGGATGAAGTACGGGAACAGTTGTTCTCTGAGCTCCAGCGTGAACGAGAGATGAACCAGGTCTTGACGGAACAGAATCAACGCCTGGTGGCGCAAATTACGGAAGACAGACCATCAGCTTCCAGTCAGCCGACTTGTGCTAGTGTTAGCACATCAGCTACTGCCAGTGAAGGATGGGTGATGGCAACTAACCCTCCGAAAAGAAGTATTACTAGCAAATTATCAAATCTTGGAATTCTACTTTTCTTTTCACTGTTTTTGGGTGCCCTGTTAGACACGACCAATGCGAGAAATGTCCTTGTTGCACCGAAGCACCCTATGCTTTGTCTCTCCGACGAAGGGAAGACCTTTTGGAAGCTTCCGGAACCACTGCAATGCACTGTTGCTTTTACTGATCCGGACTCGCAGCCGCTGGCGACTGATGTACTCCTGTACAAGAGGAACTACGTGCAGTACAAGTCAAAGGCCTACAAATGTACGAAGGTGAAGCAAGAAAAGGAAGTGATGACTTACTTTTTCGGCAATCACCATAAAGAACACAATAAAAAGGTCAACATCAGAGTGGACGCTGATGAATGCTACAGCATGAAAGAGTGGCATAAATGCTCCGAAGGCCCCCTTACGAAGGTTGGTGACCTCTACGAGACAAACAAACAGCTTGAATGATGGAACCGCGGTGGCGGTATCAATTGCTGCTACTACAAACACTTTGAGGTGACCAACTGTTTCCTCCACGAAGCTTATGTCTATAAAAGACACCATTCTCAACAGATGGAAAGCACTGTGGGCGATGTTAGTCACTGTGACTATTCTTCGGGTGCATGTCAGCTGAAAGACGGAACGTATCTCCTTTGGGGTGTCAACCAAGACGAAAGTTGTGAGTTTCTTCCCTGGAAGCCAATGTCAGGTCATCAATGGGATGAGAATTGGCTCTCAGAAGACGGCAACCTAGCCTTGACTTTCCGTAATGGATGGGTAACTAAGGATTGTGAGGGTAAGGACCTACATGTCAGCGATCAAGGAATTCCTTTCCGTATTCTTGGTCAGAGACTTTACTGGGCACATCGAGCGAAGACTGTCAGACTGAAACGACAAACCAATGAAGCCAGAGCTACCTCTGCCCCAACTATTAGTCCTGATCAGGAAGCAGAGATACAACGCTACTTAGCCAAGGCTGGGAAGCCAATCCTGAGAAGCTGGGCAGAGAAGAACGGGATAGTTACCACGGATATCCTTGCCTCATCACTGCAGGCCATAACATTGAAGGAGAGCAGTAACATCCGTTTTGCCTTCGCCCATGCCCTTGGTGCTGTCTGTAAGATGGCAGCCAATACCTTGGAAATCCTGAAAGCTGATCTTCTGGCTAACCCAACTTTGACTGTGAGGGCAGTTCTCCAGCGCCCAAATGTCTATGCCAGAGCAGGTGGCATGGCAGTTGAAGTGTGGCCATGTCAAAGCTTAGAACCTGGAAACTATTGGCTAGCTGCAATGAATGAAACATGCACATAGAAATCCCTATCAAGTTTCGTCACCATGGCAAAGAGCACTTGGGCTATATGGACGTAGTCTCTAACATCGTCCAAACTCATGGCTTGCCAGCTGAGTGCAACCATAGCAAAGAGATTCCATTCCGATTGCAGAATAAGACTTTGCCGGCGTCGTGCTTCCGATGGAACTTATTCTGAGCTACGAGACATACCGGAGCTACGAATTTTCGACTGGAACTACACGTCCTCCTGGACATTTGAACCAACTATCTTTCATCAAATTGTAATGTACAATTGGTCAGATTTGCAGACCCAGATTACCCTGAATGAACTACTCGGTGAGCTAGACTACCAACGGAAAATTCTAG
>JASAND010026533.1:0-15405 GCA_030248195.1 Trissonchulus latispiculum
GAATTCCGGATTCTCCCAGGGAGCTTTCCGGAATTCGTTAGGTGCAGCCGGCCGAGTATTTTGAAAGGCGCATAAGATTTTGTTTTGAAACACTTGACTAGTTGTAGGGCTGTTCTGTGGTAGAATTCCTTACTATATATGTGAAAGCTAATATGTATTGCAGACCATTTTGTCGTTGACGTAGGAACATATCTAATTTATTTTAATTCTTTGGCAATGTAATTTTTTATTAAAGATGCTGATATCAATAGGCCATGAGTTATCCAGTACTTAGCAGCAAAATAGCCGTCAAACAGGGCAGCTACGATCTTTCAAAATCTGAAGCGGCAAATAGTCTTGTGGTTTCGGAATTGCAAGGCTGCAACCAGTTTTTGCCAAAGTCTCACAATCGAGAAGATTCATATTTACTTGATAAGTAATTAATACTGAGTTGAGAGAAAGTTGAACGTTGAACTGAAAGTTATAAGCTTAGCCTTCTAAAAGCATTGGTTTACCTGCTTTTATGGTGAAAGCTATGTTTTCTCTTTGAAATGCATGTAATTCTGATGACAGAGCAAAAACAAAAGACCTGCTGCGCTGAGGCGTAACAGCATACAGTAGCTCTGTTTATATACTGCTGCTCTGCATAGAACATAAGAGTTGATCCATCTATTTAGTTTCCTGTTCAACCTACATGGTGTTCAATATTTTTTGAATAGCTGAATAAATTGTTTCTATGTTTATGTCCTGTAACCAGGAGGTTGGTTTCACCCTCCAATAACTGTAGGTCACAGATCCTCAAATCAAAGAGTCAATGAAGTATTTGTGTTGATTATTATCATAGTTCTATCCTGATGGATAGAAATCATGTCGGAAGCCGCTACTATCAAATAACACTAAAGTAATATCAATCACCAACTATATTTATTGGAACCGCAAGGGCCACAACACACACCTTTTAACAAAAATCCATTATGACCAGCCATTTCACTGCTCGAGCCACAGCTGCTTGCCTTCGTGCAGTCAGAGCCGTAAGAAGACTCCATGTCCGCAGTCCGCCAAACGTGAACGATGGAGTTCAGGTTTGAACAATACTAAGCGTATTCGAGTGCTAGAGACTAGAATATCCAACCACTGATCTGTCTCCACAAAGGAACCATACAATTACTTTGGATTTGGCAAATGTTTGACCAGCAACCGATTCTGACTATTTGGCCTGCGATAAACAGAAGCTAAAATTTCAAAGATCAGCAGATCTAAAAATAACAGAAATATTTGCTACAAAACGAGGAAAACAAACTAACAAACACCCCCTTTTGTATTTTTTACTCTTGACTAGCCTCAAAGTTTGCTTAATCGTTCCAGCTTATTCATACGGTAAGGTGAACTCAAGGTTGGCTACGATTTTTTCACTTTTGGATTCAGAAACTTATGATCCGCATTTAATCAAATATGACTCCGAACTGTTGTCCAACTTCTGCCCCCATACTGAACGCATGCAACAAGCACTTAGGAGAATCCATGGAGCTGAACCCCTAAACCAACCACTCATAATAATTTTTATTAAACTCCAGTACTCCGAGTACAGTTTTGCTCCAGATAGGCCCGTGTATCCATGTCATTTGCAAGTTTATGACACATTATTATCGGCTGTATGTATTGGAAAAGTCAATTAGCAAAATTGATTTTGCTTGACCAACAACATCAGGTCAACAGTGACAAGTAGCAGCAAGTGACGCATTAATAAGTGTATTAGTTATGTTTATGACTTATATATGCTTCAACTACCTCAGAAGAGATCGGCTAAGTTACGCTTAGGACTACTACAGCTGCAACAATTAAAGCTTAAAATGTTGTGCTTTCAGATTTTGAATTTGCTGGGTATAATAGTGTCGCATTAAACAAACAACAGGGTACACTGAAGCGACAAACGTTTGAGCAAAATTAAGCCAACTATCACGTGAAACATTGTTCTGCGCAACTGACTAACACAGTTTTAGATGTTTTATATCGTTCTTACTAAATAGGTTCATCGGCTGAACTAATTCGAACAATTGCTGAACGACTATTTACACATGGCTGTTATAGAGCAATTTGGCAATATGAGTTCTGGAAAATACGAAACACGCAAAGTGCAATTTGCTACACTAATTTAAGTGCATTTAGTAATTTCTTCTAGTTAATTTATTCTCAACCAAAAACAGCCAGCAATGAGCTATAAAGCCGTCACAAACATACCTATAGTGAAACAAGGGAATACAATTCAAACATTCTGCTTCAATTATGCATTAAACTTAACGCTTACAACAGTCAAGGTAATAGGTTCCCACTTATTAGGTTTCATTTGCAATATTTTTGAAATTGCTTAGCTTATCTAGAGCTTAAAGAATTTATTCTATGACGAATTTCACGTTTTCGAGCAGAGTACTTTCTAATAATCTGATTTTTCTGACCAATATCATTTCTACGAATGTCAGTTAGCCTTCATTACATTCCCAGAAATGACGTTGATTGCCTAAATCACTTTGCAATCGCAAACTTTTACTTAACTACAGCTCAATCGTTTTTAACTATTATAAAGTCACGGATATCTCTCCGGTTTGAAATTTTGCTTTCACGTTAACTGTAGCCGTTAACACGTTAACTGTAGCCTTCAAACGCTACCAGTATAGCCGGGATGTATTTGTGTTAAAAATGTGACTAAGGTCGGTCAGCAGTCTACTGATATGTCCTCATCAGCTGACTGAAAATTTAAGGCCCGAACATCACTCTATTCTTTAACTAGCCCACTATTTTATTTTGTCGTTTCTTCGAAGCTTTATTGATAAAACTTGGCCCGGAAGTGTTGATTCCCATGGCCAGTAGGTCGACGTGCTCATGTTTAGCTTTAACCTTCTGTCAACTTGGAAATTTGCAAAAATTTTACTCTGCCGTTTTTCCAGAAATATGTAATTCTGCTCAAAATATCAGCTTTCTGTAATGTGAAAGATCCGTCATTGCGGTCTTTTTGTTTTTACGTAATAATTCTCCATCTGTTACCGACAACTGCAATGCGTCTTTTGACCATAGAGCAGATGCGAATTAACTTAATTAATTTAATTAACGATGCACGATGCTTTGACTTAATGGATTTAGTTAAGGCCGGTTCACACTGACGCCTTAAAACTCAGTTTTAAGGTTTTAAGGTTTTAAGTTTTAAGCGACTGTGTTCATACTGAGTTTTAAGTTTTTAGTTCTAAGTTTTAAGAGCTCCTTAAAACTTAAAACTGGACTTGAAAATAGTTCAAGTCTTAAAACTAGTTTTAAGGATTTCAGTGCAGAACATAGCTTTTGATTGACAGCTAGAGCCATTCCACTCTATTAAAACTTAAAACTGGCAAACTAGTGTGAATCAATCTTTGCTAAAACTAATTTTCTTAAAACTAAAAACCTTAAAACTTAAAACCTTAAAACTTAAAACTCTGGCAGTGAGAACCAGCCTTTAAAGTTAATTGATCATAAATTTTTATATTTTGTATATCAATTCTGGAAACTATAGTTTGGCTAACAAAAGAATACTATCACTATCCTTTTCTTCTACTCAATGAACTGTAATGTTGTCTTAGTTTCACAATGTCACTCAGCCAGTTTGCTGCCTTTCTTTCTGCCAGGACCGTAGTACCCTCGTTGAAGCAGATTTTACGAAGCAAGTCCACTGCTGAAAGGGTTTTTTGGATGACCCTTTCCTGTGCGTTCACTTATTTAGTACTTTTATCTGCTCGTGAAGTGAACTCATATTACTGGAATGAAGATGTGCTTACCAGAAGCTTAACAGTGAAAATAGATACAATGGATCTTCCACGCATAGGGATTTCGTCTTTAGCCAGGTAGGGTTGTTAAGGTGAAGTCTGCTTATTTCAACCACCAGTTGTCACTACCACTGATGACCATCTTAATTGGTTTACAGTGCTCATTCAGTGAAATTCGTGAGAAGAGATGTAACTTTTCACAGGATACCACAGCCTGATGGTTTGCAGATGAGTAATGTACAACATTAAACGAAAACCATAATGACAAAGCTTAATACGCCAAGAGGAATCCGTATTGTATATTTCTCGTGGTAAATTAAATTTTTAAAGGAACAAGACTGTTTGAATTTTACATCAACTTTTGCAAGCATAATTGAAATCCGTTAAAACTGATCATTCAGGATTGTTATATCATGTTTTGTGTATATTCTGGATTGTTTGTCTAATATCGATTCAGAAAATTGAGTATCCGCTCGAATATTTTTAATCTTGAACTACTTAATGCGTTATCTTATAATGTAATGTATCTTGTAGTTTTTCACATCTTTTCACCTGTAAGCTGCTTATAATCAAAAACTATGAGCCAAATTTGTTCTTTGACTCGAATTAAAACTAAGTAAATCCAAAATAGATAAAAAGTAAATGCTTAAATACAACAGCTCATTTTAGGTTCAACTACTCAAAGGTGAAGCAATACCTGGAACCTTTATCGATTGATGCGGAAAAATTAGATATTGCGTTGGGAGTACTTTTCCCAGGAAGTCCCATCTTTAGCTATCATCAGATGAATAAATACGTGGCTCCAGCACTAATGGACGTATATCTCATCAGTGTTGAACTGGACAGAATTTTGAAGGCACGTGGTCATACACTTTCCTATGTGATGAGGAAAGTGATGTACACCTGTGAGGATATTGTGACCAGCTGTAGCATTGATGGTAAAAGAAGCGACTGCTGTCTCAATAGCAGTGCCTACATGTACCACATTGGACCACTACCCGTGCTGCCGTCATTTAAGCAACGTTTCATTGGATTCAGATCCGGTACATTAAGGCTCAATACGGATTGTCTCTCGTTGTTAAAATATACAAACAATAAAACATCAGCACATAACTGTAGAATGTTGATCTATATGCAGTATTCTATGTCACAGAACAAGCAAAAACAACTATTTTAGCTAGCAAAATTCGCAAATAGTAAAAGTCAGGTAACATATCGCAGCCATATAACATATAACATAGCCAGTAAGAACAATTAGCGATATCAATATTCATATAATTAAAATAATTCTAATAATAAACAAATCCCTATGCCAAAACAACCCTAAAACAGCTTCCGACATAATTGTTACGCTTTAGGACTGATGCTCAGATTGCAATTACCCCCGCGACAGTTGAACAATTTCTTGCTACCACAGAATGACGGATTTATAATTACACTGTTTCACGCCGCAGAAGTGCTAGAAATAATACCAGAGCCAATACATGTTCCCGTTGGTATGACGACAAGCTTGGCATTGGAGCATTTTCAGCATTATCGTATTAGCACTAAGTCAAACCGCTGTGACAACCACAGTATATCTTACCAAAATTGCATTGCTGAATGCATTGTGGACAATTTGCGAGAGCATGCTGTAATTCTTACGCCTGAGTGTAGAAACTGCCTGCCTTCTACATCAATTAACGTAACCAGTCATGGTGATGTTCCTGAATGTTCTGTCTATTTAAATGGAGCCTGTACTAGCCTGCCAGGGTATAGTATGAAAGGTTCCAACTCTAAGCCTCAAACAGGTTGCCAGCTAAAGTGTCTTCCGATTTGTACAGAGAATAGCTACAGGAAAACGGTATCTTATTCTAGGTAAGGAAGTGTTATCTGAAAAGATGACCTAACAAGACTATTTATTTATAATCGTCGCAGTTAACAACAATTATACTAAGTGTTTGACATAAACTGCGCAATCCTGAAAACTAAAAATCCTGAAATAAATTTATCATGTAGATGGCAAAGAAATCACAGACTAGAAAAGGGTCAGTTTGTTCAGGTAACAAGCTATGATAAAGCATCTACTGCTTAGCATTGATATTTTTCAGGCTGACAACAGAAAACAGTACAACGGTTCTGCATATGTTCTACAGTCGTAGATCCAAAGAAGTTCTGACCGATGTGATCAAAACTGATTTGTCTGGAATGATTTCCCACGTTGGCGGAAGTGTCGGAGTTTGGGTAATGTTAGGGGTTTAACTAAAGTTGTTTACTAAAGTTAAAATATAAACTTAGTCGTTTAAATCAATGTGTTTTAATTTATAATCACGATATAAATTAAAATCAATTTTATTTTGAACCTGAAATCATGAAAGTCACAGAATTTCAATAAGTCTTTTTTAAAATTATTTTTATTGGAAATAAGACTATGCTGAACATTTTTAATTCTATTTTTACTCTTCCTAATTTCAGCTGGGAATGACAGTGATGAGCGCTGGCCACGCATTTGCCCTTGTAATAGAATATGTGGTCACAAGGATTACGTTTCCTAAGCGGATCCAAAGTTGGAAAATGTTTTTATTCCTGAGAAATATGTTTCATTCAAGAACAAGTCAGACATGAACTGTAAAGAAATCGCATCTCCCTGGCTTGGCTGGTTTGTAAAAACTAACAACTAATTAAAGTAACTGAAGCGTTAGACAACTGTGTTTACCCTGCTTCTGTTTCGTAGTATTATGGTAAGTAAAAGTAAAGTACGCAATAGCTGTAAATATGTATGCATCAAGTGTGCTATTACCCACATTACAGCTAGATGTCCTGCAGCCAAGGCAACCTGCAATCGCTGTGGTGAGACTGCGCATTTCAAAAAACTTTGCCCATCTGCATCTACAACTGCTGGGGTCAACGCCGTCTACAGAGCGGACGATAGTCATCCTGAAGAAACCGCGATAACCATTTAAAGAGGGAAAATCAAATTTTGACTTATTTTAAGACGTTTGGTTTATAAGCAATCCTGAATCCTTTTAACTGAGTGAGTGGGGAAATGTGGTATCTTAAGTTGATCTGATCAATATTGCAAGCATTCTCTTGTAGAACATTATGTGTAGCTATTATCACGCTAGATATGTTTGAACTAATCATTCAGTTGGTATCATTAGTCGGATAGTACGTGCTTGGTGAGTAAAGGAGCAGGAGTGAGGAAGACACAACAGAGTGGAGTGGAGTGGAGGTTCCAAAAGTGGAGCATTCACCATGCAAGCTGGAGGACTGCTACTTAACAAATGAGTTCTGCACAAACATACCCGGGGACGTTTATTAGTTGTCCCGATTGTCACGGTGCAGTTTTTCCCCCGGTGTAAAATTTCCCCCCGGAAAAACTACACCGGTGTGGATTTTCCCCCCGGAAAAGTTACACCGGTGTAAAATTTCCGGGGGGAAATTTTACACCAAAGCCACAAATAATGCAGATTTCAGTTTATGAATTAAGTTTTACTCATATGTAGCAACTAATTATGCTTTGATGGTGGAATATGATTAGTCTGAAACGCTGAAATGCCAAAATAATTAGGAACTCATATACAAAATCAACTTCAGTGAATATATAATGAATAAAAATTCTTTAAAAACAAGAAATTTGGAAGGATTAATTAAAATTATTGTTATATTCTACTGCTTATTTCGCATTTGATAAACCTTATAATAAAAGTTTTATGGTAAAAGCCAACTCTAATATTTCTTATGCACTAATATTTTATGATTTTATTTCTAAGTAAAAATATATGCATAAATTAAAGCTTGGAAACGTTTATCTCCGAACCCAAGCCGTTAAGCAGGAAAAGGTATAAGGTCAAATTAAAACTTATATTGTTTATTTCATAGATATATAATCATATGCAGCAATCAATGCAAATATGCAAATATGCAAATAAAGTCATTCAATTAAATAATAATAGCTAATAAAGTTCAATTAAATCATTGCTAATTTCTAATCTTATCAAATAAGTATCTTCCTTAGTAAAATAAAAACACATTTGAAATTTTGGAAATTTTAGTCTCTGAGTTCAACCACAGCTCAATGGTGAAATCTTTCCTAAGGGAAATTTTGAAAAGACAGTTTACAAAATTCAGGTTAACTTGGAAAATTTAGATTAATTTCAATTAATTGAGATTTCAATTTGCAAACTGGAAATTTTTATTTCAGCTTAATTCAATGAATTTTCAAAAATTAACTAAAAAATAAATTTTAATTTAAGTGATTATTATTATTATTATTATTGTTATACCTTTGCCCTACATACAGATTTGAGCTATAAAATCTCTAATATTTCAATTTATTTAATTTCAATTATAAAACTAAAACAAAATATTAGAAACCTAAGAAAAATTAGAAGTTACTATTTATTTAAGCATTTCATCCTTATTAAAGTTTATCAAATGCAAAATAAGCAATTGAATACAATAATGATTATAATCAATCCTACAAATCTTTTAATTTTTCAAGAAATTTTATTTATTATATATTTCGATTTAATTTTGTATCTCTATCTCAGTCGAACTATTTTAATGAATTATTTTGGCGGATTACGCTAATCATATTCCATCTTCAAAGCATAATTAGTAGCTTCGATTATGAGCCAAACTCAACTTATAAACAGAAATCTGCATTATTTCTTGCATTGGTGCAAAATTTCCCCCCGGAAAATTCACACCAGTGTAATTTTTCCGGGGGGAAAATCCACACCGGTGTAATTTTTCCGGGAGGAAAATTTTCAAGGGGGAAAAATCACACCGTGACACCGATAACTGCTTTCTAGCTAAACTAATCGCTTCACAAATTTGGAAAAAGTAGGCAAAATGCAGGTTACGCACACATTTCAGCTTATTTCTCGATTTCTAGCCATAACGAAGAGCAATTTCACAATAAATAAAAAATCGTCCCCAGCTGTTTGATGGAGGTATCGAATGATATAACCGATGTCTCGCGAAAAAAATTTACCTGAGACTGCAAAAAATCTGGAAAATTATACTTCTTCTAAAATGTGTTAAAAGTATTTTAGAAAAGCAACATTGGTTTTATGGTATGCATTAAAAAGAGAAAATGTCAAGCTGCATTTTGATGTAAAAATCGCTTCTTAACTGCAAGCAATGAATGAGTAATAGTGGTGCAAACTCTATGTGCCCAAAGGGAATCACCACCTTAACTACAGTTAAAGTTAAACTTAAGGGTTTAAACTTAAGGGGGGGGCTACTAAAGGTTTGCCCCGACTTTGTCCGATTGGCCTACTTTTTGGCGAACATATAGAGCATGGGTGTGGTCAAAAAAATATCGGGTACTGAGATCTTATCTGCCTTCCAGCCATGTGCAGCCGTCGGGTTTATGTGCCCGACCGCCCGTTTTTTACAACTACCAACATAATTAATTAAAAATCTCTGCTGGATGCAAGACCATAGCTTCAAAGTTGCCATTTGCCAATATGATTTGGCACATGTGCCCCTATCTGCCAAAAAATACTAGACGTCTGTATCTTATCTGCATCTCTGGGAATTACTCTTCAAAGTTGAAGTTTCGGCCAAAATTTAAAAATTTTTGGCTAACAAAAGGAAAATTTTATTACTGGTGCGAGCTATGAGGCTGTAATTTGGCACAAAAGGAGGCCCTATAGGAGTACTCATTTGTGCCAAATGGCAAGAAATTTTGCCGCGTGAAAAAATTTTTATGTCAACTTTAATCTTCAAAAATTGCCAAAATCGCCTTTTTTGGGCAATGGCACCCCAGAAACCGAAAAAATCAAATTTTTTGAAATTAAATTTTTTTGATATATTTGAACTCAGCATGTTCGAAAACACACCCACAAACGATTTCAGCTCGATTAGTGAAGGTTTGCGACTTCTATGGCTGCAGAAAGCCTCCACGCAGAATCCGACAGACTGAAAATGGCGATTTTGGCAATTTTTGAAGATTAAAGTTGACATAAAAAATTTTTCACGTGGCAAAATTTCTTGCCATTTGGCACAAATGAGTACTCCTATAGGGCCTCCTTTTGTGCCAAATTACAGCCTGATAGCTCGCACCAGTAATAAAATTATCCTTCGTTAGCCAAAAATTTTTAAATTTTGGCCGAAACTTCAACTTTGAAGAGTAATTCCCAGAGATGCAGATAAGATACAGACGTCTAGTATTTTTTGGTAGATAGGGGCACATGAGCCAAATCATATTGGCAAATGGCAACTTTGAAGCTATGGTTTTGCATCCAGCAGAGATTTTTAATTAATTTTGTTGGTAGTTGTGAAAAACGGGGGGTCGGACACATGCACATGGCTGCACATGGCTGGAAGGCAGATAAGTTCTCAGTACCCGACATTTTTTTGACCACACCCATGCTCTACATCTTCGCCAAAAAGTAGGCCAATTGGACAAAGTCGGGGCAAATCGATTTTAGTAAATGGGGGGCAACTAAAATGGGGGTGCCCCGAATTTGTCCGATTGGCCTTCTTTTCGGCGAAGTTGAAGAGCATGGGTGTGGTCAAAAAATACTTCGTCGTTGGTTCTTAGCTGCCTTCCAGTCATGTGCAGGCGTCGCGTTTATGTGCCCGACCCCCCTTTTTCGCAACTACCAACATAATTAAAAATCTCTGCTGGCTGCAAGACCCTAGCTCAAAGCTTGTCATTGGCCAATGTGATTTGGCACACGTGCCCCTATATGCGGAAAAATACTAGACGTCTGTATCTTGTATGCATCTAAGGGAATTACTGTTCAAAGTTGAAGTTTCGGCAAAATTTTGAAAATTTTTGGCTAACGAAAGGAATATTTTATAACTGGTGCGAGCTATAAGGCTGTAGTTTGGCATATGCAGAGGCCCTATAGTACTACTCATTTATGCCAAATGGCAAGAAATTCTGCCGCGTGAAAATGACAGCAGCTGTCAAGTCAACAAGCTTCTACGTAGGGTCAATGAAGTTTCTTTTATTACGTAACTTTTCATTCTTTCTTTCTTTCTTTTTCTTTCTTTCTTTCTTTCTTTCTTTAAATTTTCCTTTTTCTTCCACTAAAATATGATAGTAGCTGTACACGTTGGACGTAAACTGATGTCCAAATTTCAGTGTCTGTATGTGTTAATTCAAGCCTACTGCCTGGACTAGTTTCGGTTTGATGAAGTTTTGAGGATATGGTGCGATAAGTGTCCTAACTTCAAAAATTTCAGAAAACCTAAAACATCTACATGGTCACAACTGAAACGGAAAATAGCTTTCAGTTTGTACAGAATTGAAACTGAAACTGAAACATTGTCGGACCAGCGGCTGAAACTGAAACTAAAATCGGCTGGAACAACACTACACGAGATGGAATCTGAAAATCTGGCGCAGTGAGAAATGAGGAACAAGGTCCCGTTTGGCACTAACCGAAACATGATTGACTCATACATTCGCGAATTCTTGAGGAAAAAAGTCTGAATGGCGGAATCCGTTCCGTCAGATCCTCGAGAAAGTTGTGGCAATTGCCTGTGATCGCCACGCTTTAAACGACTAAGCTGTACCAAGAATACTTTTTTCAGAAGTTATTGCAATGTGCTGTAAATTGTAATGCAAACGATCAGTCTGTGCGAAACTAATCAAAAATATTGAAAATTTTAAAATTTTAAAAACTTTAAAATTTTGACATTTTTAATTTTTTTGAGATTTGAAGTGAAATCACTTATCCTGCATCCTATATCCTCAAAATTTCATCAAAATTGAGCCAGCTGTTAACTTTTTATTATTCCTGCTGAAGCAGGAATATATAAAATGAGATTTCGCTGTTTATCGTGTTTTGCTCAATTTCACCACATAGGGGGGCCTATCTTCAACACAGGGCTAGTATAGGGCACCTTTTTGGACAGTGTTATTCATGCAAATTAGGTTAGCTGCTATTTAAGCGACCGAATTTGTTGTCCTCTCGCAGTTGTCAACTGTCAGCAATCTAAAAGGTTGCACAATTTTGGGCGCAACAGTGTAGCTTGGGAGCTCACTCAGGGGCCTATTTCATAAAACTACAATTACAGGCCTGTAGCAAGAGTGCATAATTGCACTATATATAAGAAGAAGAGTAAGCCACTAGAGGGCTCCTCTTCTTGGCATTGCGTAACGGTGCTACGACCACAATACGCGAATGTTCCCCCGTTTGGTGGGGGGGGGGGTCGACCAAATCGACAAAGCATACCCCCCCTCCGATTGGTGGGGGGGGGTAGAGCAGAGGATTACGGTAGTATTTGTTCTATTCGTCAAAGGGACCCCGTTTGGGGGGGGGGTAGCAAAGAGAGGTCCCCGTTTGGTGGGGGGGTATGCAAAAGTGGTCCCCGTTTGGTGGGGGGGTCGCCAACAGCCAATCAGATTCATCCAATCTTAGCCTGACCTGGCGACCCCCCCCCCACCCGGGGACCCCAATCTGCCTACCCCCCCCCACCAAACGGGGACCCCTTTTGCAGACCTCCCCCCCACCAAACGGGGACCCCTTTTGCATAATGCATACCCCCCCACCAAACGGGGACCCCTTTTGCCTACCCTCCCACCAAATAAGGAGGGGGTATGCTTGTCGACCCCCCCCCCCCACCAAACGGGGGGAACATTCGCGTATTGTGGTCGGAGCACCGTTACGCAATGCCAAGAAGAGAAGCCCTCTAGTGGCTTACTCTTCTTCTATAATATAAAGGAATAAATTGTGGACTCTTGCCTGTAGGTTCCTACAATTGTAGCAACGTTTCTACAATTTTACAAATTTCCAGTTTCATATAACAATTATAGGTTTTCTACAATTGTACAATTGTAGTCCTGCCTACAATCACAATTCTACAGGTTTGTAGGTACAATTGTGAGAGCTATAACTACAATTGTAGCAATTCTAAATACAATTTTCAGAATTGTAATTACAATCTTACAATTGTAGCAATTGTAATTACAATTTCAGGAATTGTATTCACAAATCCACGAATGTGCAAATACTTAGGTCTTTTTGTAACTGCTTAAATTTGTTACGGCATTAGCATCCATTATAGAATTTTCATCAATAATATATACAACTTTTTAAAGATGAAAGTCCCATTGAAATATTAGTATATAGTTTGTAAAGATGTAGTTGTCTGCTTGAACTGTAGACTTGAGCTATAGCTATATGATTCAATGAAAAACAGAACGCACAACGCTAACGTCTTTCGAAAATACGCCTATTTTGTGTCATCTACAACCCTTTCTTATGTATGTAGGAATTGTAGTACAATTGTACAGGAGAAAATTTTAATTGTAAAATTATAATTGTTTTATGAAACTCAATAAACTAGCTACAATTGTAACTCTACAATTACAATTATGCTATGTGCATTTCTTAGCTACAATTGTGAAATAATTGGCTTACAATTGTGGGTTTATGAAACGCAAAGCTTTCTACAATTGTAGAGCTAAAGGTGCAGTGATTGTTTTATGACAATTGTCGACAATTGTAATTAGAATCCTTACAATTGTAGAACTACAGGCCAGGCAATTATTGTATGAAACCCAATTGACTACAATTGTAGAAATTGTAGTTTACAATTGTTTTATGAAATAGGTCCCAGGCGTATTAGGGACACAAACTGACCTGAACTGAAAAAGTGCCAACGAAATAAGAAACCTCACAAAGAATGAAAGATCATTGTTTATGATCATATGGAATTATATATTGCTTTTATCTCATCATAAAAAGTTAAGCTAGAAATGGACAACAATTATCACCGTACTGTACCAATACAGTAGTTCACTGAAAATTTCATAACACTTGTTTTTTCTAAATAAACTTGGCACAAATTAGAATTTGTTATCGTCTAGGATTAATCGTTAAGTTCCTTAGTTTTGCCTTTGCTATACAACTGTAATCAAGCGAATGCTGGAAGAGTAGCAATCTCAGTTGTCTCGTTCTATGTTTTCGATGTATTCAAAAATGGAAGCAATTGGAACAAGATCACCCCTAAAAGGGTAATATTCCGTCGTTGAGCCCTTTATTTATCTTAGTTTAAAAATTTCCAGATTCAAATTAATAAGACTTTACTCGCTTTACTTATTGCGTTGATTGCAACTCTGACTTGAAAATAAAAGTGATGAAAGTTGTTAATTATATAACTAGAATCTGAGGAGCAAAACGCCAAGCATTGGAATCATCGTTCCATGGAACTCACTTAAAAGTTTATGTGTCAGAAAGCAAGTGTCGGGCCTCCTGCCCCAGCAGACCTTACACCAGAGACTTTAAGTATCTATACAACTGTAGAAAACACGTTGGCTTCTTTTCCAACGACTTTCCAAAAAATCTGGATGATTATTATATATTTTGTTTCCACATCTAACGCGGTAAGAAGGACAGTAAGAACAGTCAGTAGAAAATTAAAACACTGTAATTCAACTGTGAATTGATCTCTGGCTACTGCGGTACCAGTCTTACGTCTTGAACACTACACTAGCCTATTCAGGCATATATATTAATTGAATCTCAATTCGCGGATTGCACAAAAAGAATAGGAAGTCTGCGATTAGGTTGGGGATAAGTTTTATGCTTTGAGTATCGAACGTCGAAGAGGAGTTGCTAACAGACCGTTACTAATCCTAATCTAATTTGGTGCAATTTCAATTTGATATTGCATTGTATACGTTTTGTGCAAGCGAACCTTCACTAATCGATAATAGCTGCGGAGGATTCGAGAAACAAACAACGCCACGGCGTATTTTTAAATTTCAAAGCATTTATTTACTAAAACTCATTGAAACTTTTGCAATAGGCTTATGAAAGAACAAACGAAACTAAGATTGTCACTGCAGCACCTTTGACCCGAAAAATTCGGGCCCGAGGTGGGGATCGAACCCACAACCTTTGGCTGTCTAGGCCAACGCTCTACCGAATGAGCCACCCGGGCACAATCGAACCAAGCTTAAGTTGGAATTCGTTCCCAAACTGTAGTGACATTTTAGAAGACGCTTTCGCGCCAGCCCACACAGTCTGATGGGAGCAAACCTCGACCGTTTCAAACCGTAATATGCAAGACAAGGCTTAGTTTGGATTCCTCTAAAAGCCAAAAAGCTAATCTTCATCACATTTTGTTGCTTCTGAAAAATAAATATACTAGGCCATGTGTTAAACCATAGGAGAAACATCAGAGCCTGACGATCGCGTACATGCATTTCATACTACAAAACCGGGGAAGATATTCCGCTCCAGCGGAATAAAAATTAATATATTAGGGCGGTTTATAAACAATTGAAGACAATTTTCAGCATTTGCTATAGAAATTTGTGAAGTCCCAACCTCATAACTGGTTTCATGGGAATTGTGTGAGATCTATGTTTACCTTTGAAATTCTTTTTAACTTTCAACTATTGAATTACGGTAGCATTCTCTTTCCATCTTTGTATTTTAGCAGGCGCTAAAATTTTTCTATCTAGGGGAGGATGTTGAGAATCAACTAAAAACAAGTGTTGCAACTTAATCTTAAAAACAAACACTAAAATTGATGGTTGCTGTTTGTACAGTCTTTAGTCTATTAGCTACTTTGATCAGTTAGATCTGATCCATAAGTTCAGTGTTGTTAATTGTCGCCTGGAAAGTGGTTGCCTTTTTGTATTCCTTTATATCCCAGCAATACGTAACTGAACGAAGTACAA
>JASAND010026534.1:0-17619 GCA_030248195.1 Trissonchulus latispiculum
CCTAAGTGAAGCGTTCAGTGAATTTCTGCTTTTTAAAATAAGCAATGAACTCCTGATATTAGAGTTGGATGCAGACATGTGCAGGAGGAAAATTTCCGGGGGGGGGGGGGGTGAGCCGGCGGCCGCGGGCCCCCGGGAAAACCAGATTTTTCCGGTTTTTTGCCCAAAAAACCGAAAAAATCCGGATTCTGGGGGTGGGGGTCCCGTCTGGGGGATGGGGTTAAACCCCCCCCCCCAACCCCCCCAAGCACATGTATGGTTGGATTTAGAAAACGCACGTAATCCCCCATTATTTCGGTTATACATGAATTGTATTCTTATGGATTGTGCTACTATTATTGCAAATCGTATATGTGTTGGTAACTAGACGTTATAATTTAGCTATATTATTATTATTATTATTATTATTATTATTATATTTATATGATTTTGTTGTACTGAAGACGAGAGTCAAGCCCAGAGTACGTCTTTATGATACCATTTTGGCATGCTTTTTAGCAACTTCGTAGTGAGGTTGAATTGCAACGAACACAACCTGTAGCGGCTTGCATTTAATTAAAGAGGCAGTCTGTTTTAATATTCAGAATAAAAATGGTATGTACAATATTTGCGAATTTCAATGCAATGTATCGAGAGTCAGCCTGCATGACAGAATTAAAGTTGCAAATTCAAGTTACTTTCGTTTCCCATGTAGGTCGCACTGCAAAGAATTTCTGTTTAGACTGCCTAAGATACTAAATATTTTTAAACTGTCTACTACGTTTTCACTAAACCCCAATTCATTATAAATACCGCATTTGGATGTAAGTTCAACATTTCACGCTAAACACTTTTACTATTATTTGAGGCTACGAATATTATGACAACCCCTAGCCTTTCCCTGCAACAGGGCCCTTCAATTTACCTGCGAAACTATATAATACAAAATGTTTCAATTTGGCAGTTTGAAATTAATTGCAGAAGTTTACACGACCTGCCCAGCCATTTGCCAATCCTAAGCTAGTCTCATTGATTGTGAAAGAATTTTGACTATTCGAGTGTTAAATTATCTAACAGTTCAAGTAGTCGTTTTCTGCTTCATCTGCTTAGCAGACTGTGTCTCCCTACCTACCGTTCAACTTCTTTTTTGGTTTCCCATGTAGTGTGTAGTCTTTTCTGCGCCTGCTTTCTGCAAGTTTGTTCACAGGTGAGCCGCAATAAAGACCCCGCTTATTTTTTTATTTTTTGTTATCCAGTTACGTGTTTTCATTTACTTAGGAAACATGCTATAGGGCTATATAGCTATTCAGTGTAGAGAGCACGTGTAAAACATAGTTAAATTCTGTGTCCAATAATAAGCTTTGCGCGACTAGACCATTTTAAGCTGGTAAGCAATTTTTTTCAGTTCCAATATCAATTATTAGTGTTTCAGTTTCAAGATATGCTATTGATGATATTTATTTACTGACGCATTAAGTGGCCCAGCCCATATACCGAATTTCATAACGTTATTAAGCGGCATTACACCTTCATATCAACAACATCAACAATCAACACCACAGCACACCAATTCTGTGTCGACGACTAATTTTCGTTATACTACTTAGAATGGTGAAAGATCTTCCGTGACTGTTTGCTCAGAAGCAGATCCACCAGCAGAATGCGCGGGAATAATTCTTATAATCAAAATAAGTGAAAAAATAAGTATGTTTTAAGCTCTTCGGGTTAAAGTGCATATATCTATATGAGTCAATTTGTATAATATGGGCTGAATCTTCAACGAGATTTGCTTATTTTTCTTAAAAATCGATTGAAACTTATCGAAAATAATGGTAAGTGGTGATTAAACGGTGGTAACAAGAAAATTCTTAAACACG
This sequence comes from Trissonchulus latispiculum, assembly GCA_030248195.1. Classification (NCBI taxonomy): domain Eukaryota; kingdom Metazoa; phylum Nematoda; class Enoplea; order Enoplida; family Ironidae; genus Trissonchulus; species Trissonchulus latispiculum. The sequence continues at coordinate 1,857 of JASAND010026534.1, forward strand.
AGTGCATAGAAGGTCATATAATGTTTAAATGCATAGCGAACTAATAAACTGCATAGCATCATCTCTAAGACAAGCTCAATGAATCCAAGATCCTACAGCAGACACAAACGATAACCGTGTTTTTATCCTGCTAGTCAATGTACTAAAGTCCGACCAAAACATGTAGAAAGCAAAATTTTTTCTTACATCTCAAAACCGATTCGGGATGAAATCTTTTTTGAAAAAATTTTATTGAAATTTCCCGTGCGATTTCAGAAGGTGCCGCTTTTACATACCCAGAGCGATTGGCACATGCTACTACCACGTTTTTTCAGAAAAATTCCCCTTGTCCGAAAGTTCTACACACCAGCAGCTGAGTGATGGACAATTCCAGGAATTGATTAAGGTGGTCACTCAGGCTGCCGTTGAAGCTGCGGTTACAGCTTCAACGAACATTATGAACGATATTCTGGAGAAAAGGGACAAGAAAAACAATCTAGTGATCGTCGGTTTACCTGAACGGGGTAAGGACGAACTGCAACAAATGAACTTAGATATGGATTTGATTAATAGTTACTGTAACACTTTGGGTTTGCCGGAAGGCTCGGTCTCTTTAGTTTTCCGAGACGGACGCCAATCAAAGGACAGGCCTAGAATTTTAAAAGTTTGTTTTCAAGACCGCCGAGTTGGAGAACGAAGAATGTTTTTGTCTGGTGCTACCCCGCTTTTGCAAGAGGAACCTGATGTTGACCTTGATAAATTTAGTCCTTTCGTCCGGCCAGACCTCACTGCAAAGGAGCGACAGGGAGACTACGGGTTGAGACAGGAAATCAAGGCACGAGCAGCGAAAGGAGAAAAGGGTTTAAAAATCCGAAATGGCAAAATCATCAAGGTAAAATTAACCGATCGTCCGGATCGTGGGAATGCACAACAGGGTCCCAATGATCACCAGCCTTTGCCTACCCAGCCGCAGGAAAACTATTAGTTACCAGTCAGCAGAATTTATACATTAATGTCTTGTTATTTAATGCTAGAGGTATTCGTGGTAAGCTTGTTGAACTCCAGTATCTAATTGAAACTAACCCTAACAAAATTATTGTGATTACCGAAACTTTTTTAAAAAATGACTTTACTGACAACAACTTTAGCTTTGTGAAAACGCACGAAATATTTCGTTGTGATGATGAGTCTCGCTTGGGTTTAGGAGGTGGTGTCCTTACCATGTTACCTAAGCATTTTGTCGGTTATCCTGTACTACATAAGTCAACTGATTATTATGAATTACTTGTTTTGAATGTTTTTTATAACGGGCGAATATTGGCTCAAATTTGGGGGATATATCGAACTCCTTCTATGAATAAATTAAATTCAATTACTAGCTTTCTTACTGATTTTAAGGCGATTGAACTCCCAAAAGGGGTGCCGGTTTTTATAATGGGGGATTTTAATTTGCCCAATATCGATTGGAAGCTTTCAAATTTACCAGTTAACAATGCCGAATTGTCACTTGTAACTGAACTTATGGAATCAGGTTTTGTCCAGTATGTTGATAGTTCTACGCATGTTGGTGGCAACATTTTAGATTTAGTCTTCTGTAATGATAGTAATTTCGTACCTAGTATTGAAGTTGATACCGCTTTTTCAACGTCTGATCACTTTACTGTTCATAGTTGTTTGGGTCCATTTGGTATTAGTCATCGTGTTGGAACTGCTTCGGTTTATGATTTTCGCAAAGCTAACGTACGAGATATAACCAATTATCTAAGTGATTGTAACTGGTTTGAATTGTTAGGCAGTATAAATAATATAGATGACATGTGGCAAACATTTAAACTTAAAATTCATGAATGTTTTTCTCGTTTTGTACCAATGAAGCATCCAAATAAGCCAAAGCAAAAGTTCAGTCACAGGTCTAGAAAATTACATAAATTGCAGTTGTCCAGACATCGAAAATTTAAGAAATTTGCTACTCCCCTAAACAAGCAAATGTGGCTTGCGGCTGCCCGGAAAGCAAGATGTAGTAAGAGAAATGATCTATTTCTTGCAGAAAAGCGTATTCTTAATAGTAAAAATGAGGGAGTATTTTGGTCTTTTGTGAAATCTAAGCTAACTCCTGTTTCTCAAATTCCTGTCCTACTATCCGAAACTGACGAGTTGCTAACAGATGATAGAGTTATTTAATGAATATTTTGCATCCGTCTTTACCCAAGACGATGGCAACAATCTTGATTTTGAGAACAGAACTAATTCTGTTTTGGAATATTGTGATTTTAGTGAGCAAACTGTTTTTAAAACATTTAAAGAAACTAAAGCCAAAGTTTAGTTCAGGGGCCCGTTGCATAAAACTTTCAATAGGCCAATAGGTTCAATAGGCAATAGGTAAATAGGTTGAGAGCGTTGCATAAAACTAATTTTCAATTACAATAGGCAATAGGCGATTTTTCCAATTTAATAGGCGATTTCGATAGGCGAGCGTTGCATAAAACTCTAGCAATTTTAATACCTATTAAATTTCACCTATAGAAACGGTAACATTTTCGAATTATCAAAGAAGATAATTTGTTTCCGATTATATGTGCATTTATGAGCTTTTCAGCACAATTTACTTTTACAAACTAGATGAAAAATAGAAACAGAAAGGCTCATGCATGTCTAAGATCGTTTAGATAAAAACATAGAGTTAAATTTCACCTGAAAAGTGAATTCAATTTAATTTTAAAATTTCACATGAAAATATATATACTTAATGAAGAGCATGCAAAAGTCTTGGAAAAAATTTAATAAGCTGTAGCTGTCGCAAAACTAGCCAAAACAAACGATTTCTTGTCAAACCTTATTAGGTTTTATCATTTAAATATATATTTCGTTTTTTCTTAGAATTCTATTTTTTGTTAATATTCTTTGCTAGCATGATTATTTTCTTGATGTTTCGTTATGGCAGTTGTACCGCAGTTGTTGTTTGAAGATCTACTGCATCAATGGATAGCGCAACTATTCATTATATAAAGGGCAAAATGAACTATTTTAATAGGTAACCTATTGGTTTGGTTGTCAATAGGTATGAAAAAGGAGCCTATGACAAATAGTGTTTTATGCAACGCATTTTAATAGGCCCTATTGCCTATTGCCCCAAATTGCCTATTGTTATTTACTTATGAAAATTGTTTTTATGCAACGGGGCCCAGGGCCGGATCAAATCCCACAGTGGTTTCTGGTAAAATTTGCTATGCTCCTCTATCTATACTATTTACATTCAGTTTTTCTAACAGCTGTCTACCTGCGGAGTGGAAATGTGCAAAAAATATCCCTATACATAAGAAGGGATCAAAATTTAAAGTTCAAAACTATCGACCTATTAGTTTACTATGCGCCTGTTCAAAAGTAATGGAGTCTATAGTGGACGAAAGCTTTGGGTCGTTTACAGAAGGTAAAGACTTAATAACAAGTAGCCAACATGGCTTTAGACCACGCAGGTCAACAGTAAGCCAATTGCTACAAACCCTGAATGAATGGACTTCTGCTTTGGATCAAAAGATGTTGATTGATACTCTTTATCTTGACATAGCAAAAGCTTTCGATTCAGTTTCACATACAAAATTGATAGTTAAATTGCAAAGGTATGGTATTTCTGGTCGGTTGTTGGAGTGGTTCAAAGCTTATCTTCAAGGTAGACAACAATGCGTTTGTGTTAATGACGCTAAATCATGTTTGCAACAAGTTGTCTCCGGTGTGCCCCAAGGTAGCATTTTGGGGCCAAGATTGTTTACATTGTTCATGAATGATGTTGAAGATTGTCTAGTGTGTATGTCAGCTAAAATTTATGCAGATGCTACAAAATTTTATTGTTTTTACAATGATATATTGTCATGTGATTTGATCCAAACTGATATTTGCAACATTGGGAACTGGGCCAAGAAAAACCAACAGAAAATATCATTTCAAAAATCCAACATTGTACATCTCGGTTATAATAACCCAATGAAATCATACTATATGGATTTCTTGGAAATTCCCCATGTTGCAGAGATCAGAGATTTAGGATTACTAATATCAGCTGATTTAAAAGTTACCACGCATTGCATCAGTCTAGCCAAGACAGCATTGCAAATGATAAATTTAATCTTTAGAAATTTTTATTCGAAATCAATAACATTCCTACTGAAGCTTTACACAACGTTCGTTAGACCAAAGCTTGAATATGCTACTGAAGTGTGGAATCCTCATCTACAAAAAGATGTTCAAATAATAGAAAAAGTTCAGCGAAATTTTACAAAACGTCTACCGGGCCTCAATACCTTTTCTTATTCTGACAGGCTAAAACATCTGCAACTAGAAACACTTGAACAGCGAAGACAGCGTCGCGACTTAGTTATGGCGTATAAGATTGTATATGGTTTAATCAATCTTGATTTTAATGATTTTTTCACTTTTACCGATATGCCTACAAGAGGCCACTCTTTAAAGCTTGCAGTGAATCCTGTTCGATTAGATGTAAGAAAGCACTATTTCAGTGAAACAGTTGTTAAATTTTGGAATAGTCTCCCTGATGACGTTGTTATGGCAGATACGCTTAATATATTTCGTAACCATATTGCAAACATTACTTTTCAGTTTGTTACAGAAGGTCGGGTACTTGCAGTCGACTCTCGGCCCAACCCGAACCTTCATAACCAGTGATCTATCTATGTTTACGGCATTCTGTTTGATCAGTATTTTCGTGTATATGTTGACTGGTTTAAATAAACTAACTAACTAACCAGATTTCAATGTTTTTGTTAAAAATTGCATGAGATTCTATTTTTTAGATTTTCAAAACCCTTTGATCTTTGCCTCTTTTTGAATTTGACAGGTAATTCGATACTCGCTCAATGGTAAAATGTTTCGATTAGATATTCAGAAGTTCCTAGGCGTCCGCTTTCACCTGATATACGTGGTATTTCAAACTTTGAGGTAGGCTTTTTCGAAAAATGACACTTTGATATCTTTGATGTTGCCGCCTTGATTTGCCTGAACCAGTGTAAACTAGCAAAAACAAGCTGAAATAAGAGAAATTATTTAAGGTGGTGATTCCTCTTCTAATATGATGAAACTTGCCAAAATAAATTCTTTTAGCATTCTAACACCCTCCGTGCAATCCCGCTTCAAACATTCGACGTCTCAGTTTAGGGTGGTTTTTCCCGATTTTTGACAGACAGTTGCTTCACAGCTGTGATTATATTCAATCGAATGACCTTATTGAGCTCTACATTTTTGCTTTTTGAAGCACCTTTCTAGCTTGCCGCTATCGTGAGATATAGTCGATTTTCTAATTTTCGCTTTGAAAACCCGTCGTAACTCCAAGGAATGAATGAGTAATAAGGGTTCAAAGTTGACGTCTCCAAAAGGAATCACCACCTTAAGGTGGTAGTACCACTACCGGGGTGAACTTCGTTGAACAGATACTGTGAACTGTAAACTTAATCAATGGCCTTGAAATTTGGCACATTTGTTCTTTTTCATATTTTGCATAAAATGAATATGGCTACTACGTTGCGGGGGCTGGCTTGCTGTCTACACAAGAGGAAACGTAATAAAAGGTTTGAATTTAAATATCTCCTTCATTCCTTTTGTGCATTTGTTTGAAATTTTCCATGCAAGCTTTATTAATGTGTACGCTCAGGTCGGTTTTTTAGTTTTTCGTAAAAGTGCATTTTCGCTTTTTTAGCATATTTTGAAATATTGTAAATTCTATATCTTGCTCACTTCTGCGTTTTTTCAAAAACAAAGAAAACGGCCTGGGCGTATGCAGATATAAAAATATCTGAAAATTTGGTCAAGTTTGGTTGAAGCAGTGACGAGAAAATAAAAAACAAAGAATTCGCTACTTTTCATTGTTTGCTTTGGTTTCACGAATTCGCTATGCTTTCAATCAGCCGCAAAGTGTTTTTTGTTAAATAATGCACATAAATAAAACAAGGCCAACCTCTAAAATCCAATAGATTTAATTTTGGTATAAAATGATCTTACATTATATTGCTTGTGCAAACGGTTAACGCAAAGCAGCCATATGTAAAGTCATCTGTAACTTTTGATAGAAACCACGTACAGAAGAAATATACACATCGTTTTAAAGCGCTTTTTGTGCTCTTTCACATGGTCGAGTAAAATTTAATATATGAAGCTTAAAGAAATTTTGATTATTTGCCCATGCGCGAAGCCACAGTGGTAGCTAGCCAATTAGGCGCTTTCTTACACCAAGATTTCGCCCAAAGGTAGCTTGCCAATCAGACTTGATTCACCAAAATTTTTGTCAAGATTGCTTCATCCATACAAAAATTTCGTAGGAAATCCCGGTAGTGGTACTACTACCTTAAGAATTTATTACTGGAGCAACATAAGTCGTAGCCACGAAACTTCATACCGTTAATATATTCAGCTCAGATTGAACTTTATGATCATGTTATGTTTACTAATTTTTGCTGATTCGCTTGAACTGTTTTCCTTTTACTTTCACTCACTTTTGCTAAATTCGAAAAAGCGGTATTTTTCGAAAAACTCATCTTTCAAATCTTGAAATACCACATATATCAGGTAACGGCGGACACCTAGGCGGTCCTGAAAATCTAATCGAAAAATTTTTACATTGAGCGAGTACCGAGTAAGAATCAGTCGGCACCCTTTGAGATTGCACATGAAATTTTATTAAACACTTTCACGAGAAGAAAGATCTCATCATTCCGGTTCAGAAAATGTATACTTTATGGTAGCTATCTTGAGGGCTTTCGAGATATAAAGAAAACAATTTCGCTTTTTACATTTTTTGGTGAGACTTTAGTTGATGAAATGAAAATTAAAGTTATACTTTTGAATATGTCTATCTATCTGAATGCTTGCCTGAATGAAAAATACCGAATATATAGAAGAAAGCTAGTCTGATTAAACCTACAATTGTGCAAAACTAAGCCAAAGCCGTTCAGTCATATTCAGCCACCAATTGAACAGCAAGAATTGACAATGACAAACGGGATCGTACAACATGTTTATCAACTAACAGCAACAATAAAAATTTAGATTAAATATATTTTTGTTGACTAAAATTTACTGAAATTTACTGGTAAATTACAGCTCTAATACGCCTATCTTGCAGCTTTTCTTGCGTAAGCAATTCCTGTACTCATGATCATACTTCCAGGTATTGTGTTGGGGGGGGGCGGCGACCTTCCCTAATATAATAGAGGACACAGCCATAGTTTCACCGAAAATTTTGGTTGGGGGAGGGTAAACTTTGAAGATTTGTAGGTCAACTCCCGAAATGTGATGGGGAGTATCCCCCGAAGCCCAGCCCCAAAATTCAGACCTCAGAAAATTCAAAAAAATGGCATAAAAACGCAAAATTTTCGGCATTTTAATGCTTTTTTCGTAGAGGAGAAGCTTCTGAGCACGTTTAATGTACTGTATGTACATCGAAAAAGAAGCAATTTTAGCTAAAAAACTACAGTTTAGGGGGGTCGTCCACGTCCCCCCAAATTTCGGATTTTGGTGGGGTGGGTGGGGGCATAGGTGTAATTGGGGGGGGGGGTTTGGGGGGGGGGTAACCCATAGGTGAACCAGGCTGGTTGCAGTTTACCCCCCCCCCCCCCACGGAGGCCAGACCCCCTCCCCCATACCCGACCTCAACTACTCCCCCCAGTCGAGCTCAAACTCCCCTCCCCCTAAAATTGGGTCAAAACCAGGTAGAAAATGCAAAATTTTTGAAAAAAAAATTTTTCGCAATTTCTGAAACTTTGAAAAAATTCTAAAAAATGGCTATAAATCACATATAAAGAGCAAAAGATGGTTATTTATAGCGATTCAAAGGTAATATACGCAATTATAAACTACACAATCTGGGCTAATTTAGAGCATATTTTAGCACAAATTTGTCAATTTTTCAAGCCCTATTTTCGCATACGAAAACTATCGACAGAACTTTTTGAGTATGTTTTATACTATGCATCGAAAAAGGAGCATTTTTGTAAAAAAACAAGGCAGTTTAGGGGGGTCCCCCCTCCCCCAAATTTCGGATTTGGGTGGGGTCCCCCGAGCCGAATTTGAACCTTCTACTCCCCCCCCAACCCAAACAGGAGGTACACCTATGGGGTAACCCCCCCCAGCCATTTTTCCAAACCCCCCCCCCCCCAGAAATTTTTTAGGGTGGCCCAGCCCCCAACTAGGGGGGGGGGGGGGTGTCGCGCCGGGGGCGCGAAAAATTCACAAATTTGGGCATTTTAGGGTAAATTTTGCAAAATTTTTCAAAAAAGTCCAAATTTTCGGCTTAACGTGTTTATTATCGCGAGAAATACACGTTTATAACGGTTTTATGGACTTCTAAACTCAATATTGATCTTATTCTGGACTCAGAAACATGTTGGCAATCAAGTTTTCGAGTATAAAAACACTGTCCAATGTCAAAATTACTTAATGCTTTCATGTTTTTCGGCATTAGCAATGGCTGAAAATGCGATTTTTGGCATAAAAATTGAAAAATTTTTTTGGGGGAGGTTTGGGGGGGGGGGGTCGTGGGGGGGGGGGTTTGGGGGGGGGGAAAAAAGGGGGCCCCCCCAAATTTCGGGGGGGGGCCCCCCCCCCCCAAATCCCCGTTACACCTATGGGTGGGGGCCCCCCGAGCCAAATTTGGACCTTCTACTTCTACGAGGCAGACCATAGGTGTGGCTGGGCAAAAAATCTGGGGGGGGGGGGGGGTCCCACGGAGGGTGGGGGGCCCCCGGTATTTTCGATTTTATGCCATTTTTGACCACTTTTGGGCCAAAAATCGTGGGGGTAGCAAAATTTGAAAATCTGGGGGGGGGGGGGTCGCCAAAATTTGTCATTTTGGTGGGGGGGGGTGCTCCCCCCCCCCCCCCCCCAACACATCTATGAGGCAGACATAGGTGTACCACCTGTTTGGGTTGGGGGGGGGGAGTAGAAGGTCCAAATTTGGCTCGGGGGACCCCACCCAAATCCGAAATTTGGGGGAGGGGGACCCCCCCTAAACTGTACCCAAGTTTTTTTGGCTAAAAATGCTCCTTTTTCGATGTACAGTACATAAAACATACTCAAAAGCTTCTGTCGATAGTTTTCGTATGCGAAAATAGGGCTTGAAAATTGACAAATTTGTGCTAAAATATGCCTAAATTAGCCAGATTGTGGTTTATAATTGCGTATATTACCTTTTAATTGCTATAAATAACCATCTTTAGCTCTTTATATGTGATTTATAGCCATTTTTTCGAATTTTTTTCAAAAATTTTTATAAATTGCAAAAAAATTTTTCAAAAATTTTGCATTTTTTACCTGGTTTGGACCCAATTTTAGGGGGGGAGGGGGGTTTGAGCTCGGCTTGGGGGGGGGAGTAGTTGAGGTCGGGTAGGGGGGGAGGGGGGTCTGGCCTCTCCGTGGGGGGGGTCTCACAGGGGGCAAACTGTAGCCTGGTTCACCTATGGAGGCAGACCCCACCCCCAAATGGCCAAATCCCAGACTCCACCCACCCAAATTTTTCAGACCCCACCCTCAAAATTTTAAAAATTTTGCCTCAAAATTGGTATATAAAAATTCGAAATTTTTTGGAAAAATTCAAATTTTTTTGCAAAAAATCCAAGTTTTTCGACTATATGAGCAAAAATGAAGAAATATTGTTGATTTTTAGTTGGAAATAACGTTTTTCAGCGAATTCGCATATTTTTTCTAAATTTTTGACCGAAAATTTTTTACCCCCCCCCCCCCTCAAATTCGATTTTTCCGTACCCCACGCCACCTCAAACCATAGTTTCCCTGGGACTTTGGGTCTGGGGGGGGGTAAATCTTGGAAGGTTGGTGGTCGACCCAAGAAATGTGATGGGAGGTACCCCCCCCCAACCCAACCCCGCCCCAGATTTCGGACCTCAGAAATTTCGAAAAATGGCCAAAAAATGCAAAATTTCTTGTAATTTAGACCTTTTTTCTTCAAAATATATATGGCCTGTTTTCAACGGTTTAGGCGTTTTTGCACCGTTTCAAAGTGATTTTAAGTCAAAATTTTAGAAAACTTTAAAAAATTGACCATTTTTTGGCCAAATTTAGCTAAATTTTTGGATCAAAAAATCGCTGGGGGGGGGGTTCGGGGGGGGGTAGCCGAAAGTTGGGGGGAGTATTCTGGGAGGGGGTAAAATTGGTCACAAATTTGGGGGGCGAGTACCCCCCCCCAAAGGAAACTATGCCTCAAACCTGTTGACCCCACCACCCTAATTTCGACTACACCCTCCCCCACTTTTTCTCAAGGTATATACACCTATGTTTGGTGGGCGAATCAAAAACGCAGCTGGAAATCCGGGTATGAGCACCGGCACCCCATGTCCTGTGGTAGGGCGGAGATATCTCCAGCCAGGGACAGGGGTAAATCTTTATCAACCTAAGCTTGCGGGCGAAGCCCCCTGACCATCATAGGTGTGTTGTTTGGGCGGGGGTTGTTGGGGGGACCCCTCCCCCCAAATGGAAGGGTCGCCAACCCCACCCCCAAATTTTTGCTACCCCTCCCCCCAAAGTGGCCGTCGGCCGCCCCCCCCCCTAAAAATTTTCAAACCCCTACCTAAATTTTTGAAAAGTTTTGGCCGAAAATCCGAAATTTTTCGAAAAATTGATAAAAATAAGCCAGAAATTTCTAAAATTTGCAAATTGAGAAAATTTTTCAGTTTTTGGACGAAAAACCGATTTTTCGTCGACCCCCCCCCCCTCGAAAATTTTTTCTTACCCCTCCCCCAAATTCTTTTGGCGACCCCCCTCCCCCCTTTTTTAGCCAAACCCCTCCTCCCTACTTTTTCGAACCCCCTCCCCCACTTTTTTCGCCAGCCACACCTATGCCCCTGACATTGAGAATTTCTTAAAAATTGCGGAAATTTTGGTCCGAACCGAAAACCTGAAGCACTTATATATACTTTTCGACAGTAAATTTTATTCCTGTCATTTACAGAATTTTGAAACATAATTTTATTGAATATGCAGTCCCTAATGGCAGTGTAGCTTAGAATAATGAAGGCTTGTAGCTTTTTTAAGCTGAAGGAGCCCGGAATTGAACAATAGCAACAACAACAACAAGGCTACACCGACAATGCTCAACTATGCTAAGGCGACAACAAACAGAGGCAAAATATATGTAGATATATAGACGATATTTTTCAAAAAACTAAAGTTAATAAAAATTGGTTTCTTCAGGAGAAAGTTTGAGCGTTTTTTAAAATTTTGTGTTTTTTAAAAAAGTGTGAAAACAATAAAAACACAAAAATACAGTAGGTATTCTAGAGTCGACGGTGCAGCTTATGGAAATGCATACAGACAGATATCTACGCACGACTTTGATACTATGTTTAATTAGGTTTGCCCTAAGCTTTCGAATAAGATTATAGTTTGTCTTGTCTCTCTAGCATAGGTGTAAGGTGGGGGGGGGGGTCGGGGGGTAGCCCTGCCTCCCCAGCCATTTTCTCACCCCTCCCCCCCCCCCCAGAACATGGGGGGTCGTCCCCGCCCCAACTGGGGGGGGGAAACGGCCAAAAATTGGGTATTTTTAGGGTAAATTTTGCAAAAATTTTCAACAATGTCCAAATTTTTGGCTTAAAGTGTTTATTATTTTGAGAAATACACTTTTTAACTGTATTATAGACTTTCTGACTCGTTATCGACCTTATTTTGGACTTGGAAACATGTTGGCAATCAAATTTTCGAGTTTAAAAACCATATCTAATATCAAAATCACTTCATAGTTGAATGTTCATTGGCATTAGAAACGGCTGAAAATGCGATTTTTGGCATAAAAATTGAAAAAACTTTTGGGGGAGGGTTGGAGGGTCTCCAGAGGGGGCCCCCCTAAAAAGAAGTTGGGGGGAGCCCCCCCACTCCATATCTCCTTTACACCTATGCTCTCTAGGTACTGCCGTTGTGGAGAAATTAAAATTTTCCGTGTCGGGAAAAAACCCACCCATCGGCGGTAAAAACCCACCCGGATTGTTTGCTGGAAGCGTGCCAGAACAATTTTGACGGTGCCATTCGAAAGAGCGGGCTGTTTTTAGTAGGTCTACATCGAAAAATACCAACATTTTTGAAAAATTTCAGAAAAAATTGAATTTTGAAGATTTTGTATGTTTAACACATTGGCATAGGCAAGTTTTTGGAAATTTTTAAAAATTGTTTATTTTCGCTTTGGTCTAGGTCTTTCCAGTAGTTCAGGGTGGCCAGGCAAAGTTTGCCAAATTTCGCCACTTGGACGCAGCAAAATTTCCGAAAATTTCAAAGTCCCAAAAAAATTTGCAGGGAAGCAGCGGAAGCGACAATAGTATGGTCTAAGCGACAATAATAAGCCTCTAGGGTTAGTTTGGACGCTCCTCAAGATAAGGCTATTAAAATCCTTATGCGTATATATCTCATACCGGTAGGTAAGCCCACACTGGAGGTGGGTTTTTCCCGCATATTCGAGTGGGTTTTTCCCGCTTGACTATACGTATATACTTGCTAAATTTTCGTTTATGCTAGCATGTCCGCTGATCTCATCAGTGCTTTTGTTGTGGCTAATCCTGCAAGACTATCCTGTTGCCTTTTCCTGTTTCTGATCAATTCTCCAATCCTTGTGCTGGGATCTGTGGGTGATCGTAGCCCCTACTTCAATGACTGTGTGGTCAAGTGCAAGGAATTGAATTGCTCCAACTCGATGAAGTTGAAAGAGTGCGTATTTTTGCGGACAAAAATACGAAATTCTATACTTTTTTAGAAAATTCCATAACTTGTTGTTCTGGTCTGCATAAAATTCCGCAAGAACTTTCTGGCCTAATCTGGAATGATTAAACAAGTCTCTGAGCGGCTCTTTTTGTAGAAAATTTTAGCAAACGGAGGGTGGTTTTTCAGAATTTCTAATTTTGTCTTTCTTTTCTGCTGTCTTTAGATTTGCCCATCAACAACCTCTGGCCTATGCCTTGGCTGGCTGGGACTGCCTGGACGAGTGCCGCTATGATTGTATGTGGTCCACTGTGGATGCCTTTGTGGTACACCAGGTCCCTGTGCCACAATTCTATGGGAAGGTCAGTTTCCTTCCTTCTGACGGTCTGTCTGTACTGGGAGGGAAAACAGTGAAACCCTGTGGTGGTGGTGGTGGTGGTGGTGTCCAATTTTGTGTAAATTTGACTCCACGTTAATCATTCTTTCAGGAAAATGGATGAAACTTTCCAGAAACGTTGTTGTTTGTTGTCGTTGTTGTTGTGTTCGACAACTCGAGGCCCATCGATCCATCGAAACGATCTCGATGAGATATCATGTCATTCCAAAGACGTCACTTATTTTGATCACTCTTTAGCATACTGAATGAGAGACCAATCCCTAAATTTTAGATAGAAAAATATGAAATTTATTCTGAGCTTTGCAGTCAAAGCAATTCCCGTTTTTCTTGGATCTAGCTAGTTATATACATTTTTACATACGTAGTATATATATAGTTAAGTTTTGAGAGAAGTGAGTGTGAATATATAAAATGTCCTGTCACGCAATGAATTTAGCGGCTTTTCTGGATCATTAATAAACTAAAGTCAGCTGTAAAAAGCGTCAAACAACCCTATTTTCAACACCACTGGGCGAGAAAAGTTATGATTTTTCAAAAAAAAACACTGCGCAAAAGGACCACCACCACCATTTTTCTTAAGCATTGACCTATATATATACGTGCATAATTGTTGATTTTTACGTACATAATTTTCTGCCGCCGTACCGTCTTTTATTAACATTTTGCTTTTTTAGTGGCCTTTTATCCGGCTGCTGGGAATGCAGGAACCTGCCTCAGTCCTGTTTTCTGTACTGAATCTATTCGGATTCCTCTACATGCTGCAACAGTTGCGTCTTCGGCTCTCACCAACGGTCCCCATGTATCGAGTCTGGACCTGCTATGCCATGGTATGCTAGAGGAGGGAGGGAGGGTTCATTCATAGATTCCTGATTGAGTTTTACATCTCTCGTTATTGTGGTGATGATCGGGGGGGGAAGAGGTCAATTGTTCTTTCTGGGCGAAACAGTTGAGAGAGAGAGAGCCCCTCCCCCAACTATTTGGGGGCAAGATCAATAGTGGAAGGGCAGGGGACAAATTACTGTATACTACTCTTAACAACTGCTAAATAGTTAGTTTAACACCAAGCTAAACGATTTTAGCAGACCTGGAAAATTTTCAACGAACAATTTGTCAATTTCCGGGTACCTCTTCAGAAGCTCTTAGTCTTAGTGATTGGGGGAGTAGCACCCCAAAAAAGTGTGCCGGTAGTTGTGTTTCCTGCTCTTTCTAGTTTGTAATTTTTTTGTTTTGTGATTGCATTTTTATGTTATTGTATTTTGTTGTTTTAGATTGGCATATTTGGATGGTCATGGTCCTGCATATTCCATACTCGTGACACTCCGTTAACTGAGGCAAGTTTCTCCTACCTGTTTTACTCTTGGTCCGGTCAAATTTAATTTTTACTCTTTACTCTGGTCAAATTTGGTATGGTCCGGTCCGGTCATTTTTACCAAAATTGTTGTGCCTAATCACTATAGAATTAGGCTTTTGCTGGTGTTTGCAACTTTTCACTCCATTGTTATTAATGTAACTTTAATAGTATCTTGTGCATTTTATTACCTAGAGAAATTCCTGCTGTTTATTACTATCATCTTTGTCACCATACATTAACATAGGGTCAAATCCTGGGAGGAGGACTTGTCCCTAGAGAAAATTTGAGGAGGCTTGTACCTTGAACTGCTATTTATATTAATTAATGATGTTCATGATGTGCCCGTGTTTGTTTTCAGAAACTCGACTATTTCTGTGCCTTTGCCGGTGTTCTGTTTGCCTTCTATGCCAGTTTGCTCAGGTTGACTCACATTTTATTTGACATTAATCTGTATACAGTAAATGTGTGCTGTATAGCATCATAGTATGACAGTATAACAGTTTTTGTATATTGTAAAGTTCTATGTGAAGTTTCGATCGATCTACCAAGGTGTTGGCGGATCCCCGGAGCATGGTTTTTTATTTAGGCCATAGCTGAGGCCATGGCCTAAATGTAGGAGTCAATGGCCTAAAGAGTTTTGGCCGTTGAGGCCATTTGGCCTAAATTTTTCGACAAAAACTCAATCAACTTTTATTGAATTTTAAGTAAAAATAATAGTTTTTCGAAATATATACGTATATAGTTCCTTCAGTACGTGTTTATAAGTTTTCACTTTTATGTCTCGACTGTGCCAGCTAGCTACATTCTCTATTTATATTTATCAATACTCAGTGACATCATGATTCTGATTAAATTAACAAAATTTCACAATTAGAAAAATTTTGATGGCCTAAATTTTTTGGGAGATGGCCTAATAAATTTCAGTCGCTGAGGCCATTTGGCCTAAAAGTTGGAGAATAAATAAAAACCCTGCCCCGGAGGCCGTAACTCTTTATTGGCTCTTGTCAACCCAGCTGTCAATCCTTAAAAACTGGTTGGTAAATGGGTAACACTATATCAGGGGATTTTCGGGGATTTTTGCAAGAATGAGCCCTAAATTGCTATATCTTGGCGTATTTTGCGGATTTGTAGAAATGCAAAATATTCTCAGAAATGCCTGGATTTAGGTTAAACATGGCCATAATATTTACGAAAAAATATATATCCTTTCAATTTCGTTTCAGGTCTCGTTGAGATATGAGAGGTGGGGAAAGTCCAAACACTTGGGAGCGAGTTTTGAGGTGTACAGCCCAGAAGTGTTGGTGTATATATATACCCTTCTTTGCAGAGCAAACTCAGAC
>JASAND010026535.1:0-26163 GCA_030248195.1 Trissonchulus latispiculum
GTCTGTTATCCATCTGTGCCACGGTCTCCGCGTCCGCTACGTCTGGGCGTGGTAACGGTGTTAGTACGTAGGTTAAACTACTAGCCCCGCTACACTCACCGCCCTCTAAGCAAATATTGCCAAAACTTCCCACATTTCCGTAGTTTAACCAGTTCTTAGAGTTACGCACGTTTTCACAAAAAATCTAATGTCAATTTTTATTTAATTTCGGCTAAAATTTACGAAAAGGGCTGTTTTGACTCATATGTGAAGACTCATTTAGTGTAGACCATTTCGAAGCCAAGACTCCGATTATTTCCCACAAATCGGATCCGGTAGATTGCAGTTTAGGAGCAATGCTGGTGGCAAGTTTATACAGTTCGTAAATCAGGTGCAAGTAGCAAATGGACTTGCGAAGGCGCGCGTAGACGCTCTTGTTTGCATGTCAGGCTGAGTTTTCGTGCGTGAACCCGCTACAACATAAAGCTCAATTGCTAAAAATTCATGTCACAGGTTGGCGCTTTGCAGCGCGCCTAGGCAGTTTGCAGCCACAATTTGTTTCTGAATCGAAAAAGAATGTCATTCCTTCATAAATATCATCGTCTTTTGCGAAGAACGGTCAAAGCAGTAGTGCTGGATTTATATGTAAGAAATGAAATTGTCACTTCAGCACCTGAGAGCCGAAAAATTTGGGCCTCGGGTGGAAGTCGAACCCACAAAATCCGGATAAAAGCTCCGACGCTCTGCCAACTGAGCTACCGAGGCTACAGTCGCACCAAGCTAGAAGGAGTTCGTAGCCAAACTGAAGTGACAATGATGCTCACCAAACCAAGTCCTACCTTCGCTGATCTGAACAGTGAACTAGCCGAACCCGAAACCAGTTTCGTTTCACCAAGAGATTATATATGTTTGATAAAACTGAAAGCTAATGACAGGCAACTCAGCAAGTTTACAGCAAAGTTTACGTGGAATCCATCGCTCGAGAATTGTTACAGACGTACTGTAGCTGCAACAGTCAAATGTAGCTAAATCTCTTTCGTATCAACATGTGACAGAAACAAGTGGATTTTCTGGGGATTTTGCGTTGTCTACACGAACGAAATTGATGCTGCAGATGATCGCAATTAAGCATGATTGAAAACTTTATCCTGAGAGTGAAATGAAAATTTGGTTTGCCGCTTAAAATATTCGGAAAAATCTTATGAGAAAAGTAACAAAAAGAATTCTTTTATTTTTCATTAAGTACCTAATTGTTCTTTGTCCGGATGGCTGGTGGGAAAGTTAATTACCCTTTAAAATTGGCGAAACGAGTTTTCAAGAGTTGGCACACTAGTTGGATTCCGAGTTGACTGCGAAACTAGGGGACGCTTCCTAGGGAAACCCGAGGCTGGTGGACCTGGTAGAAGCGATACACCCGAAACTACCTTTAGCATTTATCCAAAGCCAATGCACAAATACCTCAAGTTTTCTATTCGACTCATTTCTGTTTGGATGGATTTTCTCTTAAGGAATTGTCAGAAAGCCTTTTTTTAGAAAAGTAAAGTTTTCCCAGAATGCTGATTCACCGCTCAACGTTTCTATCTTATCACTGTATCGTTAAACCATGTAACTAAATGAGATTCTTAGCCACTTCTTTTACATGAAATCCAAAAAATTCCATTTCCAACAAAAGGAAACATAGCAAAGAATTCTAAGAAGAAATTAGCGATATCCAATCATCAGCTTTTAATTTGTTTGAAGGAATGGTAATCTAATCTGACAAAATTATCCTGAAGATACATGCATGCATACCTATTTAATGGCTTACCGCAGAACTCTGCATAAACGCGATAAAAACAAATGTAATGAGGCGGCGTGATGTCAGTCCTCTAAAAATATTATGTATGTGTGTTTGAAATTATTTTGGATTGAAATTGTGTTAGGAAAGTTATTTTGAAAGTAATTTGTAATGCTAGAAATTTGTATTGAAATCGTGTTTTGAAGATTGTTTGAAATTTATGTGTGAAAGTTCTTTGCTTGAGTTTTGTGCGCCTATGTGTAAATTACGTATATGTGTGTCAGCCAGCCTAGCCAATAGGTGGCGCTGTTGAGACGTCTATTTTCTCTCGAAGCCTCTCCCAGCATCTCATCTTTCAAGGGGGTCTCAAATTCATCCAATCAAATTCTTCCACGCTGGCCCAAAACTAGTTCCTTCTAGACGTCTCAATTTTGGTCAGTCTGTTGTTTTTCTTTCGTCGCGGATGGTCGTGTGTGTCTATTTTGCTCTGCGTGGGATTCATATTTGCTGTGCCTTTTATTACCTGCATATTCAGTCTAAAGTGTTTGCCTCTTTAGACTTTAGTCGCTCCAGGTTGACCCTGTAGAGCTAGACTTTTCATATTCAATTTACTCTTTATTTATCTTTAAATTTTCTACTATTTCTAATTTTCTCTGAAGTCTTTAAAAATTATTCTGAAAGTTTAGGTTCTTTGTTAGGTATTTCATATTAGCTAGTCATTGTAATTGTCTGGTTTAATTGAGTTCTTCTTGTTCTTCTAATTAGTATTTAGTCTCTGCGTACTCTCTTGTTATCTTGGTATTCTACACTGTAGTTTGTTCTAAATTTTGTACGCATTTTCGGGGTTCGCCCCATTTGTCAAGCATAATTTTCTAGTAAATGTGGTCTCTTTTTGGACCATTTTAGGGTGTCATTTTAGCCTAGGTTTTTGTATTAGCATTGTATATTCGGTAAGTAGGGTTTTTCTAAGAATATTTTGGGTAGGTAGATTGTACTTTTTAAGTATGTACTTTTCAGCAAATTTGGGGTAGGTCATTTATTATTTGAGTCTTTGCTCTTCATCGGCGGTTAAACTCCGTTCGGTAGGATTCACTTAGGTTGTTTTGGCGAGGTTAGTTAGGTCGACTGGAACTACATCTCCTCCAGGTTCGACGTTACCCTTGTGCACAGTTTCCCACCCGTAAAGTTTGGTTGTTCGTACACTTCCAACTTTACACAAACGCTCTGTACGATTTGTTGTCGAAAAGTAGTTGAACAACGAAAGATAGAAATACGTCCCTTTCCTTCTTTTGTATATCTAAAGATGTGGATTAGATTCCCAGAAACCGTTTAAAAATTTCAGATCTAAGAATTTTTTGACACCTCCAGATTTGATAATTTGATAATTAGCAAAATTTGCTAAAAGTCAGTACTATAGAGTTGATTTTAAACGACTCCAATAGCAGTAGCACTCGGTCGGCTACTTCCTGCACCAAAACTCCAGAGTGTTTATGCTGTAGTGACACGTCTTAGTTTCGTTCTTTCCTTTATGCTGCCATGTTATAGTTTGAAACGGTCTAGGACTTGCTCCCATCAGACTGTGAATGGACTGGAGCGAAAGAGCCCTGTTACAGTTTGGGAACAAAATTTAAACTTAAGGCTTGGTTCGATTGTGCCCTGGGTGGCTCCAGCTAGCAAAGGTTGTGGTTCGATCCCTCATCTCCTCACTCCACTACAGAGAAGACCCTCTAGGTACCCCCTGTTTAGCGGTGGGAGTCGTTTGGGAACCGACGCCAGACCGAAGGGCGGCCGCTGTCCCAATACTGGCCGGTTAGGCCGTCGGCCGCTTTTGGCCTTGTGTAAAACCAATTAGTAAACTTGCTGTATGATTAAATCTAGTTGTCAACTAATTGCACATTCTAATGTGGGAATATACGCAGCAGCGTAGCAGAATTATACAAAATTAGCTGCAAAATCTTTTCTTTTGGTACTGCTGTTTAAAGTCATTGGCTTCGAAATTTAGCTAGCTTTATTCTGAGTAAATTGTTTGGCTTCGCCTTTTAGCGATCTTGAAAATCCAGATTCGTACAATACGCAAATTAGTTTTTGACTATCAAAAGAGAGGAATTTTTGGAAAAGGCGGTCACTTTTTCATTTTGACATCATCATCATCTACATCACCACTGCTCATCAGGATCTCAGGAACTAAAGGTTGGTTATGGGGGATGGGAGGAGATTATTGAACACGGTCCAGTCTTCATGATTGCCTTGAAATTATTAGTTATAGTTTGAAAGTTATTGGGTTGAAATAAAAGAGCTGTTTTCTACTTCGGTTAAATTCATTAGGGATCTTGATTTCACACACTCATCACAAACCTGCATTCTTTTCAAATTAATATTCTTTTAAATTTAAAATTCTACATTGTGGCGACCGTGTTCAATGAGTAGATTTCTTGATTCCCGTTTAAAATTTCAAATTTGGGAACCAACCTCTAGTTTCTGTTTGGGAACCAACCAGTTGACCCCTGGTTAAGCCAAGCGAATAAATTTCATTTCATTTAAAATTATATTGCATGTCTAAATTTTCAAAAGAGGGGGTAAACCTCACGTTTTTTGAAATAGTTTTCTTTGTTGAAACTAATTTCGTTATTGAAATTTTTACATTTTCAAAATTTTTGCACTTCGCACAGTGTTTGTTTTCTTTTAGACCTTTGTCAGTCAATGGTGGGTAGCCCGGATGGAAGATTTCCGGGTGAGGTAGTCTTGCTATTCATTCAAATTTTCAATGTACTTTGATTCCGGAGCAGGATTCATGGTCCGTTGTCTGCTTGGGGAGACCAAGGGACACAGGGCCCTGTCTCCTTTCTCCGTAGTATTTTTCGCTAGTCCGGGGTGTACGGTCTGTCGCCTGTTAGGGGAGACCGACCGGTGTACAGGCTCTGCATTTCCGGCTCTTAGTCTGGTATTTAGCCTTCTTTTCTTGAAGAATTTAGTCTACCAGTGTTTTAATAATCCAGTTTTAATACTTGCACTTTTACCTTTCGGATACAATAAGGGCCATGTCTATATCGCCTACACAGAATTTTAATTTTGTTATGTATTTCATTTTTGTCTATGTTTAATTCAGTTAATCCATGTTCTACTTATATTTTCGTGTTGTAGGTTGTCTTACGGTTGTGTTCGGTCCGCTCCCGCCCCCTCTGTGATTGTGCCATAGGAGTGCCCCCAGTTTGGTCGTGTCATGTTTGTGGTCGGTGTGGTAAGGATCGATGCCCGGACTAGCTGTGTGAGTTGTGGCGTGTTTGCGCTGCTTATCTATTTGATTAACTTTTGCTCTGGTCAGTGTCTTTGCCCTCCGGTGGTGTTGAGGGCACTTTCTGGGCACGCCCTACGGTTGGTGCTCTGGAGCGGCCTGCTCTGCCTTTTTGTCGGTGTGGGGGCGGCTTTCACGCTTCCCCTGGTGACCGGTGCTTCTGTGGTGCTTTAGCGTTGTTGGCAGCTTCTGAGCACGAGCTGTTTGCTGCTTTGGGGCTCGGGCAGAGCTGTTCCGCATGGTGGTCTGGTCTAGTTCAATGACTTGGTTTGCTCCGGACGTTTGTCTGGTGCTTCTCCGGACTCTGTAGTTCCGGAATTCTTGGGTCAGGCCACTATTGGTGAGATTTTTTGTTTACGGGTACGTTTACCAAAACCATCGGCCTTGGTTGCTGTGGGATGGCTGGTCTTGTAGTGAAGGAGGGCTTATGATACTGCTGGCTAAAATCACTATCAGCATTTCTTATCACTAGTAGGTATTGACATGCTTAAATCCTATGCCAGTCCACTGCAATAGAATTATTGTACATGCTACACTTGGTCTGGGTCCATATAATTACTCCCCCCTTCAAAATAATGGTCCGTCACGTTAAGGGAGGGTGCGACTAAACTTTTGCCCCGAATTTCTTTATTAAAAGCAAGACTAGTCCGGGAAATTGAGACTACATACATGCTTTGTCATAAAAGTTTCGGACTAGTTTTTGTTACTCACAGCTCTGTCCACCAGAGTGAGCTTAAGGGGGGGCGACTAAAATGGGGGTGCCCCGAATTTGACCGATTGGCCTACTTTTCGGCGAAGTTAAAGAGCATGGTGTGATTGACCAAAAAAATACTTGGTCATTGGTTCTTTGCTGCCTTCCAGCCATGTGCAGGCGTCGCGTTTATGTGCCCGACCACCCCTTTTTCACAACTACCAACATAATTAATTAAAAATCACTGCTGGCTGCAAGACCCTGGCTCCAAGCTTGTCATTTGCCAATATGATTTGGCACATGTGTCGCCATCTGCGGAAAAATACTAGACGTCTGTATCTTATCAGCATCTGAGGGAATTGCTGTTCAAAGTTGAAGTTTCTGCAAAATTTTGAAAATTTTTGGCTAACGAAAAGAATATTTTATTAGTGGTGCGAGCTATAAGGCTGTAATTTGGCATATACAGAGGCCCTATAGGAGTACTCATTTGTGCCAAATGGAAGGAAATTCTGCCGCGTGAAAAAATTTTTATGTCAACTTTAATCTTCAAAAATTGACAAAATCGCCTCTTTTGGGCAATAGTACCCCAGAAATCGAAAAAATCAAATTTTTTGCAATTAAAATGTTTTGAGATATTTGAACTCAGCGTGGTTGAAAACACACCCACAAACAATTTCAGCTCGATTAGTGAAGGTTTGCGACTTCTATGGCTGCAGAAAGCCTTTACACAGGATCCCACAGACTGAAAATGGCGATTTTGGCAATTTTTGAAGATTAAAGTTGACATAAAAATTTTTTCACGTGGCAGAATTTCTTGCCATTTGGCACAAATGAGTACTCCTATAGGGCCTCTGTATATGCCAAATTACAGCCTTATAGCTCTGACCACTAATAAAATATTCTTTTCGTTAGCCAAAAATTTTCAAAATTTTGCAGAAACTTCAACTTTGAACAGCAATTCCCTCAGATGCAGATAAGATACAGACGTCTAGTATTCTTCCGCGTATAGGGGGACATGTGCCAAATCATATTGGCCAATGACAAGCTTTAAGCTAGGGTCTTGCAGCCAGCAGAGATTTTTAATTAATTATGTTGGTAGTTGCGAAAAAGGGGTGGTCGGGCACATAAACGCGACGCCTGCACATGGCTGGAAGGCATCTAAGAACCAACGACCACGTATTTTTTTGACCACACCCATGCTCTTTAACTTCGCCGAAAAGTAGGCCAATCGGTCAAATTCGGGGCACCCCCATTTTAGTCGCCCCCCCTTAAGCTCACTCTGGTGGACAGACTTAGCTGTGAGTAACAAAAACTAGTCCGAAACTTTTATGACAAAGCATGTATGTAGTCTCAATTTCCCGGACTAGTCTTGCTTTTAATAAAGAAATTCCGTGAATATTTGGTTTTAGTCAGAAACATTCTGACATTCAAACAGTCGAAACTTATTTCTGTCATATAGCATATGCATTGTTTTAACCGCTGACATTTTTCGATTAATTTTTAATCACATACTGTGAGAACTAAAACTCAGTACAGATAGTATGTGACTAAAGATAGTTGGTCACAAAATGTGCTAAGCGAAGATCCCAACTGACCGGAACGTTCAAGACTGTTATTACAGTTTTAAAACAGCTATATTAAGACTGTTCCAAAGTTTCATTCTTTTGACTTACAGAAAAAATTCGGACCACTGCGACTGATGCCGCATCCTATACTGCAATTCTAGTAATGAAAATTTTGGGAAGTGTATCACTAAACATTTTTATTATTTCCGTAACAATATGTTTTAAGAATACCACAATACAAAATAATAAAAGCAATAATGGCCGTCAAGATAAATGCAGCACCGATTTTTAAGAGTTAGTACAAGTCAAAATTGAACGGAACGGAACTGCATAGCTACA
Source organism: Trissonchulus latispiculum (assembly GCA_030248195.1). NCBI lineage: Eukaryota > Metazoa > Nematoda > Enoplea > Enoplida > Ironidae > Trissonchulus > Trissonchulus latispiculum. Next base: position 7,644 of record JASAND010026535.1, read on the forward strand.
ATTGGCTGCCAGACCGCATTGAAGAAATTTGTACAAATCTTCTGTACATTGGAGACCACCGCCAAGTGGTTGTATGATGAATAATCTTTGCTGGTGTTTTCCATTACAATTACAGGTAGTGATCAAGTCGTATCATCAGACGCATTCAACTACGAAGATGTTGTCGTCCCTGCAGGATCGGTGTTGCTCGAGTTGGGGACTCAGCTTCCGACGAGTACCCGACAAAGGCGGGTTGGAAATCCAATATCACCACAATATTCAGAAAAGTATCCAAATGGTTGGCAAGTTATCATTTATAATATTTGAAATTACATATATTACAAACCTAAAGAGTAGCATAATAATGTGAAAAGTTATTTTAATAAAATAAAAGCTGTTTTGAAACTTTGGAAGGTAACTCTGAATGAAATGCTAGTTATGGAGCGGCTATGTCATCCTCTGATTCGTTTAAGATGGTGATTCGGTTTTTGCGCATATTTATTGCTGACAACACAAGTCAAGTTGAAATGTGTGAATCTTTCCAAAATTGCGATGACTTTTAGTCGTCTATATTTATTCGAAAGGTCTAGTTGAACTCGAACTACATGTTTGCTCTTAGAAGCACTTTTCCATCTATTCAACTTTAGCTATAGCCAACTTTTACATTTAAACTTTCAAAACTAGTCATTTTCGCAGAAATAATGTTGTCTTGATGACCATAGCTGGGGCCCACAGATTAAATCGAAGACTTATCTGGCTTTATTGTGCACCCTGCTGTGCAGTTTCCAATTTGAAGTTCAATTTGAACTTAAAGGTCAGATACAGGTCAACGTTAACTCACAAAGCGAAGCACCTGTGGCTCAGTTGGTTAGAGCGTCTGCGCGTTAAGCAGAAGACTCGGGTTCGAACCCCGCCAGGTACCCGAATTTTTCGGGTGCCTGGTGGTGTACAACTTTCATTTCTTTAACTGGGAATCCAGCAGTGGATATTCAGAGAAATTTAAAATTCAGAGAAACACTGGGATAGTAACCCTTTATTCATTCGAAAAGGAAACATTTACATGGTAAATTAATCAATCAATCTAGCAAACTGTTTGTTTAGTTATTCCCCAATTTGGCTTATTGATAGCGCATAATGAAAACAAAATAATTACAAGTTTTGAGGAAGAGGTCAAGAAATATAAGCTAAGTCTACATTTCTTAGTTATTTCACATGATTTTTAAAGAAATAGTCAATTGTACTGGCAATGTTATGTTTAATTTCTATACATAAGGCCCACAAAAGTGGATTATAAATTGCCTTTTGTTTGACGTTTTTGTTAGACTTCAAATTGGAGACTGCTTAGTAGGGTGCTAAGAAAGTCATTAAGGCGTAGATTTAATCTGGGGGGGACCCCAGCTATGGTCATCAAGCCATAATATTTCCATTATTGCTCGAGCTACACAAAAGCAAGATAAACCAAGGGTGCCAATTTGAAGGTACTGTGGTCGAGACCATCCATCAAGGCACCATCAATTTACTATTGTTTCCCAAGAATCTGCAATGTTTGAATACGGTTTTGGCGAAGTGTGATATAATTTTTTCCGCAATTGGAACATTCGTCATACAGGATAGAGGGTTACCGTTTAATATGGAAGTTCTAAAAAATTCTCTTGGAACCATCTTAATTTGTCCGGTTGCTGTTGTTAGGTTAAAGTAATCGTTTGACTTTAGCAGAGAACGCTTGTAATTTTAAGTAGTTAAGTAGTTTTGTAGTTAGTTTTGTAAGTAGTTAAGTAGTTAAGTAGTAGTAGCTTAAGTAGTTTTGATTACTTTAGTAGAGAACGCTTGAGAAATGCAATTAAAATTCAGGATGCTGAAACATTAGTGAAAATTTCGTTTGAGATGCTGAAATGTGTGCGAAAATGTCGAAGAGGAATATGACAAAAACGAATAGCTCCCATCTATTTGACAGAGTTTTCAAATAATATGCATGCTTTGGGCAAAAAAAATCACGGTGTAAACGGTCTGCGAAGGTCCACAAAAACTTCGAAAATTCACACTCGTTTCATAAGTTGCCAAAGGCTTTGTAATGTTAAAACTAATTTATCGATCCATTAGGAAAGGATGCATACCGGAGGCTGATGGATTCAAAAAATAAAAATCTTACAAATTGTAAAAACTTATAATGCTTAAAAACTATTAATTTAATAAAAAGCTTTAAGGTTTTAAGTTGGTAAGGGGACAAAGGAAGTAAAAATACTTCTTCACCAACTTGCTGAAAACGTGCAGCTATTTCCTGGGACGCAGAACAACATGGGCGAAATCCATTTTTCAATGAAACTTTGCGTTAGCATAATATAAGCTAAACTTGTAAGCTTAAGACGTAAGCTTATCCTGAGCTAATGAAAAGCCTCCTCGAAAAACAGATTTCAGATTCGTGCATTCGGTATGCACCCATACAAATTATTAAAGATATTGGTTAAAAATTGCTGCACGTGCAAGTTAGGGATGTGGAAATTGAGCAAGAGACCCTAAAGAGATATGGTATTTGCGAATGTAATTAAGGCGCCTTTGGGGGAGAGGTGAAGCAATATCGCTGCATATGAAAATTTGAATAGGGTTGATAAAACTTAAATTTATTAATAATGTGGTTCTATAATCTATAATGTTCTAACGGTAACAGGACTTACTAAGTATTGCGTTTTCTTTTCTTGAACTGCTTCATACACATTCTTAATTTTGTTAGTAAACGAAAAATTATTCAGAAATTTTTCACTCTTACTTATATGTACTCTTGATGAATTATTAATCAAGCTTCATTTTTTGCCAAAAAGCTTTATAAGTTCTTAGCTATCATTAATATTGAAGCTACTGCTACAGTTCCATAGTGACTGTATAACTACCACAAACATGAATGTATGTATTGATTTGATGAGCAGTAGTGTTGTATCAGCATATGACTATTTTTGCAACGTATATTTGGCAAAGGTTTAGCTTGCAGTCCGGGAGTATTACATATTACATTGTCCTTTCAGCGATTTTGGATTTGGTTTAGATTTTGTTTGGTTTCATGTCATTTTATGAGAATTTAATTTGCAGTGCAAGATGTCGACGAAAGGACTTGATGGGCGAGTAAACATCCACTGGTGTTACATAATGTCACAGTTAAACAATGCCAAGGGGTTTATTTTCAAGGTTTGTAAGATTACTGTTTACAGGTTCAGCTGTTATTAAACATTGAAAGCAAGTGATAAAAAGGCAATGATGCATTGGCCTTTCGAATTAAGTTTTAAGCTAAAGTTAAAGCTTTTACTATTAACATAGTTAATTGCAAGATATCCTGTTTTATGTACCTTTTCAGACAGAACACAATGGCTTCCAAGATTAATCCACTGTGATATTAAGTTGTTAAAAACCTACTTTACTAACTGTAATACACCCCAAATTACTCTATTTGTGTTCAGTGAATGATCAATCGAATAATCTCAAACAGCAACCATTCAGCTTATATAAGTTAGCTTAGATGTATAATTAATCAGTCTTGGTGTAACTTTTGTATACGACGGTCGGGCCCATTGCCCATTTATTGTGTCATTTATTGCCGTGCCTATTTGCCTTTAATAAATACCGTAAGTTCTCGCCATTAAATACCATGTCTCCATTTCTTTGCTATTAGGGGTATCTTAGTTAGGGATTTACTTCTATTCGATTGGGTTGCACCCTAGGTAGGCCTAGTCTGAGAACCTGCATTCGAGTCGCCATTTAAGTACCGGCTTGGTTACCGGACCGTAAACCGGTAGTTAACATTTGACGACCGTGACAGGACCACTGTCCGGTTTGCTAAATTCAGAAACGTGAAATTTTTGTGATTTTTCGAAAACGATTTTTAAACTTAATTTTGCGACTTATTGAAAAAAGTTCACATTTTCAGAATCGCAAAAATTAGGAGAATTTTTTAAAACTGTTTGTTTCAGTTTTAAGACTTTTAAATTCTCTGAAAAATGGCAATTTTAGAAGGTTGTGAAAGTCCATTGGGGGAATTGTCTTACCCCCACCCCACCCCCCAGAAGTTCTGAGTTGGGGGACGGCGATGTTTATTATCAGTTATTATCAGTTATTATCAGTTATCAATCAGTTATTCGACCAGAATTTTAGGCCCATGTAAAGTACAAGGCACTAATTAACCTAATTTGCGCAGCTTTAAAGCTCTTTCATTTTAGCATAAAGTTAAATATGTTTGTGGTCTACACTGGTGTTAATTCGACAAAACCTATTTTCAGCAAGATCGCGTCAAAAACAACCAATTTTCTCACGAACATTTTTCGAAAATTCTACTGCTCAAAAGCGATAAGTGCTAAAGACACTTATGTCTCACAGCAAAGTTGAGAGCACTAATAAGCTTTAAAAGGATTATAGTCACTGGACATAAGTTGCGAGGTGTCCGTTTGAAAAGTGTAATGTCAAAACATCTAATGTTCATAACGTCTACCGATGAAACGTCTAACAACAAAACGTCTACTGACACAACGTCTAAATTTTTTAAAATTGTGTAATCCGTTCAGAACGTCTAAAGAACACAAACCAGATTTACTGAAATTTGAAAGTAAACCTATTAATTAAATTAAATTACCTAAATTAAATTAAACTCAGCATCTAGTTTATTGTTTTATTTTAAAATTAAAATTTACAATATGTTAAATTCTTAGAATTCCTCAAAATTTTAGAACGTTAGAAAGTTAGGAAAGTTTAAAAGTTTTGAACGAGTGATACAATTTTGAAAAATTTAGACGTTTTGTCAGGAGACGTTTCGTCGTTAAACATTTCGTCGCTAAACCTTGTGAACGTTAGACGTTTTGACTTTGGCCGTTTAGATAGGGAACCAGTTGCGAGGTGCGTTTTAGAGCCTCAATGTTTTGTTTTTGACTGTAAATTTTCGTTATGGTGCTGGGGTTTTTACAGGACGTTTATCATCATACCCGATGCATTTTCTCAAAGTTTGAAGGAAACTGTGCAATAATTGTACTTTCTGCAACGTGTATGCAAGTACGGATAGCACGACCTTTAGGTCAGTTTTATCGTAATAATATTTTCATTTTCATTCGGTTAGGCCACATTCGGATCTTAATTTCTTCCGTTGCACTTTTTTTCTATAATAATTAAGTATTAGCACAGTTCAGAAAAGTTATACTTTCAATATGGAAACTAACAAGTGCTGAAATATCTTGGCTTTTGTGCAACAATTTTGATTTTTGCACTTGAGTCTCAGAATTTTTAGTAGGCGTTCCAGTTGATCTCCTCACTGCGACATTTACGTCAATACCAGTCATTAGGTGACTATTGTTGCTTCTTCAAATTTTCGGAGGATTGTGTGAATCCGAATGGTCAAGCGACGATTGTTACTAATTGCAATCAGTGTGATCATTTAAAATGTTCACTTCAACGAACACTGCTTCAATACACAAAATCTTACCTGAAGTAACAGAATATATTATTATAGTCCCAATTAAAAAGTGAAACAGTGAAGGCGACCCCTGGAGAATATCTTCAGTCCTGCTTCAAGGACAATGCTTCCTTCAAGACTACGCCGGCGCTCATCACCGGATCCACAGCCGTGAGTCAAGTCCAGTCGTTTATTACTTAAATGCACCGGCTTTCAAAAACACTAACAAGGTTATGACAGTATTCCTAGTGCCGATGTTCCTATGTTAGATAGAACATCCGCCGACCTTTATCTCAGGCCATGTGGCAGAAGACGTGTTAGTAGCGTCGTTAGTAGTAGTTAGTAGTGAGTGTCAACATGAAATGTGTTGAAATGAATCAAGTGAAAATCTCGTATTTTTGACAGTTGTCGTATTTTTCTTCGAAATTAAGCAGTGTTCTGCGTCTGCCGATTCCTATGTAAAGAAGGTTTGCCTCCATTTGTTCGTCAAAGTCTGAATTATAATTTTAGATTCTGCAATTTTTGTATCAAACATGCGTAGGCCGTGCACAAATTAATCTTATCTGATTTCTTTCATTACATTTGCTTTTCAAATAGAATCAAAGAAGAAGAAAGAATCATATAGAAAATTAACTCTTTCCATAAAATGCCATCTATCCGCTTACTCCTACTTACGCCTATCCTACTTACGCATAATCGTTTTCAAAACTCAAATTCCTACTTACGCCTAATTCTTTCTGTTAAAACTCACATTCCTACTTACGCCTAAAGAATGTTTACGCAAAACTCGGATTCCTACTTACGCCTAAAATCTACAGTATCCTCTTTCTGACTTTGTTGTGGAAGTTGTTCAATTTTTCTTTAAGGGGGGGGGGTCCACCTGATGTGAACTAAATAGCAAATTTGCGGCTCAATTTTATTTATTAAAAAACTTTCCAACTTTCCCTGCAAATTAAAACTAACTAAACTATTTAAAATATTCCAGCACACCTGAAAAATTTTAAATACATGTAAAATACAAATACATTTAAATAAATAAATGTAAAGACATTTTTGTTCCCCAAAAGTTCTTCTTGTCGGAGGACAACTGAATTTAGACTATTGACTTACAATGATTTAACTTATACGTTGTCCGAAATCAGGAGGGTACTTGGATTTTGGTTCTCCTCACTAAGTTGTATAACCTCTAATAATATAATAAAAGCATATATGAATAGATGCCCAACTGTATGTGTAATTTCTTCAGTTTAAAGTTAAATTAAATACACAGCTGCTGCAACACTATTTGTCGAAATGTTACACCGAATTTAAATGAAGATATTTATACAGATTATTATTTCTACATATTAATTGCATTGTAACACTGTACAAAGTGGATAAGGGAAAATATGTAAGTGGATTACGGTAGAGATTTCGTTTTAGGTGTAAGTAGGAATGAGAGTTTTGCAAGGAAATATTTTAGGCGTAAGTAGGAATTTCAGTTTTGAGCATCAGGCGTAAGTAGGATTTTGAGTTTTGTTATCTCTAGGCGGAAACATCAAGCGTTAGGCGTAAGTAGGATAGGTGTAAATAGGATACACGATCTATTCATATAATAAAACTGACAATATAAACAATAATGAAGGCAACAGATGGGCGTCGGCAAGGCATATAACATAAATTATTCATATTACACAAATTTGGAAATATCAAAACTGATGTAATCAATTGACAAACTTGGTAAACTTGGGTTTAAGTTTATTTTGCTTGCAAACGTTTGTAATTGAGTATCCCAATGACTTAAGATATCACTTGGTTAATTGTCCCAAAATGCTACTTGCGGTTCCATTACGTTGGCCGTTCAATTTTAAGCAAATTTATGCTTTGGATGACTTTTTGTGTAATTTTGTAATCGTGTAATCTAAGCCTAAGTTTTCAAATTTACTAAAGCCTTCTTTATGGTTTTTTGAGGTTTTGTGTTTAAGCCAAGAATAACTGAGACATTGCAAGTTGAATTTGTTGAATTTGGAAACTCCTAGTAGTTTTCTTTCAAAATACTAAACCGAAAGTAAATGCAAATATAATCCATAGCAAGATATTGATTCATGCGTGTGCAAGTTTCAGTTTTCTAGCATCAATTAGTCGAAAGTATCCTGGTTCGAAATTTCATTTCATTTTTCTATTTGTGAATGATCCTCCAATTAGAAAAGCTATAGCTTCTGAGAATATCCATGTTGATTCTTATCAAATCATTAATATTCATTATTATTATTATTATCATCATCATTATTATTGTATTAAATTATTGAATATTGAATAGAACTGAAACGTTCAATTATTAATAATTCCTATTCTTATTGCTATCAAATGTTCAGATATAAGGTTGCCATATCAACGTTTCATGCACCAGTTTCGGTTAACAATACCACCAGCTTAAGCCCGCGTCCATTCCATCTCAGCACTCAGATGCTGTGTCCAGCGACCATTATTTATTAAGATTTGCTTACATTGCTAAACTGAATGTCTGCTCCAACACGTCTTGAACATTTTTCTGAAAGCATTATCAGGGTGTAACTGGGCTCAGTTTTTAATTTAAAGCAAACCTTTTCAGAAATCAGTATAAACCAAAAAGCATACTTTCACCACAAACAATAGTACTAGAGCCTGTTAGGTCACTTTCAAAAGCTTTCAACATTTGCACACATTTGTGGATTTGACCTGAACGAAGCAATATAACAAGAAGACCCCCAAAAGGGGGGTGTAGTTCTGCATTTGAGCATGAAAGATATGCTGTGTAACAGATTACTGAAGCTGCAGGCCAGCAGCCAAAGCCATTGCATTTTTTGTTAAGCAGCCGTCGGGTAAATAGAATAATTGCATAATAGATGATAGGTGCTACACTGATATTGATGATGGTCTTGTCAGGAGTTTAGGGCCCGATTTCATCAGAGAGGGGGTGCTCATCTACCAAAAATTTGGTAAATGGCTACCGCCCTGCCTCAGAATTTTTAAGAGACTGGTACTGATTTGTTTGACTTCAGGTCGCCTTTTCAGACTGAACATACTGATCAATATCAAACAGAAATGCAGTATGGAAAGTGCAAAATGCAGCTTTTATCCTGTCACAAATAAATGATTTTCGATAGATTTTCGTTACAGTTTTAATTACTAGATTTTATCGTTTCAACCGCCCAGATTGGCAGTTTACTGAGAAGTGGTTGTAATCTGTACAAATCTAATTTGCATATATACAGATAGCTTTGAACACTCTGACTTGAAACTTCAGAGGGGGGGGGCTGAAATAAAGACAATAGAAATTTTGTGGTGGGAGGGAAAAGAATAAAACATAGAATATCTAACCAATTCTAACTCCTTGCGCACCAATGGCGAAAATCTGGAATTCATTACCCAAGTTGCAGGCCCCCTTCGGCTAAAAAGAGTACACTAGAGCAATGCTAAAGATAGGCAAAACTTCAATGGAGAACGGCTTTCGCTGTGTTAAAGATATCTATAATCCGTGGCAATAGTTCTTCCTCCAGGCAGAACAAAAACACTACCAGGCTAGAAACAGCTGCAGAACTTCTTTGTGTGAAAAGTATTCGAACAGTAGACAGTAATTGAAAACCAATTCATGAGCTTTGTGCTTTTTCTGTCCTTGATCAAAGACAAATACAAATATTGTAACTGTGCTTGATGTTTGCAGAACTTATTGCTAAATTTCCTTACTTAAGATCACATACCTGATCAAGAACGTGCGTTGCTGGCTCTTCATATTTGACTTCACATCAGAAAACAACATCAGAATTCGACTTATCATGAATACGGTAAGGGACTTTTTTTGTCATTGGATAGGTAAAAGCAAACACAGTATTGCTAAATGTCGTTAGAACGCCAATTTAAGTTTTTTGCTTATAACGCAATTATTCTCAATTTACACATTCTTCCAATTGCTTTCATTAAAAATCAAGCCCGAAGCCACCAAATTTGGCAGAGTTGTTATCTTATTATGTGCGAAAGTTATTTGAAGGAAATGTTTTATGCTGAGCTGTTCTGATGTTCGGCACTTTTGATTTATATGAGGGAAAAGTTAAATTTTGGGTTTTCCAAATAAAGCAAAATTGGGTATCTATCGATGGCTACTGGGACAGTACACTGTTGTCTGTGCAAGTTATTGCGAGTTAAAGCTTTACTTTACCGTACGCCAAAGTTAGGTCTCTTCATAATTAGAGTATATGCATTGGAAGCGATTGGTCGGCCATCCCGTTTCACTACTGAAACTTCTGTCAAGCAATTTGAAAGAATTTGCAACATTAGGCAACTGAAATTTCGCTAACTTTCGGTATTAACATGGCCGGCCTTGAACAGTGGACTATTGAAAATTTCAAATTTTGTGATTTTGTTTTTGAATTTTTGAATTTTGTTTGAATGCAAACTCCGATGTTTTTGTTTTTCTGGTTTTTGCGAATATTTGTACCTATATTGTGTGTAAAAGTGAGCAAAACTTGTGACTATCGATTTTTGACTAATGCGACTCCTTCTTCAGCGAATTAAATCTAATTATTCATGGTGCTGGAGCTTGAGTGGTTGTTTTATTACATTGCAAGCGGTTTATTCTACCACTAATTTGCTAAAATTAAAACGAGTAAAATGTCAAGGACTGCCAGGTTGCAATCAAAACAACGTATTGGAATTTTTAATTTTCGTACCTTTTCCATGTTTCCGAATTTAGTAGTTTCCACAATTTCAGCAATTTCCATATTAGTAATTTATACTAGTATTAAGGAATATTTAATTTGGAGAGAGGGCTTCATGTAATTTGTGGAAATGATCATTGCAGATTTTACATGTTGATTATAGACAGACTACAACGTTCTCCGAAAGGTTGGCGGTGCTCTTTATGCCTCTATTGGATCAGTTGGCATCGGAATGAACTTGATAACTGGCTCCACGTTTCTAGCTGTTAAAGAGTTCCGTAAACCAGCATTCTTTCTCATGTCAAGTCTATGCTTTTCCGATGCCATAGTATTGAGCTTTATCGGAGCTTATGGCGGAGTTCGATTATTGGAAACTTCTTCACTAAAAGTGACTGATTTAGACAGATATATATTTGTGATCCAGGCGACCGAATGGTTCACAGGAGCGGTGCTGTTTGCAATTATTGCATTCAATCGTCTGATTACCATCAGATTTTGGTCTAAGCTTGACATATACTTTTCTCGCTGTGCAACTGGCGTACTATGCATTGCACCACATCTGTTCGTTTTTAGCATAAACTGCGCCATATTTTTGCTGGTGTCAGACAGACCTTCGTTTTGGAGCAATCAAATTATGACAATTGCTGGAGGTCACTGGATAGCCCTTAGAGTTAACGAAGTTTATGTCTATACTAGTGTACTGTTGCAAGTAACATTTAACACCTGGACACTTCTAAGTATACGAAGAAGACGCAAGGAGGAGTCCACTACCGGAGTCGATCAGACGGCTGCATTTGTGGCAAATCTTAAGCGTGAAACCCGCCTGGCTATCCAGTGTGTCATAACCAGTTGTGTTTTCTGCTTAACTACGGTTCTATGGCAGATTCTGATTTATCTAAGCTTCAGTTCCACGATACCTTTGGAACTATTGATGGGAATGCATCTGTTTTGGCTGTTCAATCATATGCTTAATCCAATAATTTACTTCAGTCTAAACGGGAAGTTAAGAGAGGTACTTGGAAGAGTTTTCTTTCGAGTTGTACCAACATCAAAAACCACTACGATGGTGATGAACAGTACAGCTGGAGCTTTACCTTCAGATGGAAATATCCATAGGAGAGATGAAAAATGAATTACTGACTGGAACTATTGCTATTCTGGTCAAGAAGTGTAAAACTGATTTGCATTCACAAAATAGGTATATTGTACACTGCAAACTTCAGTTTCGTTTCATTATGGTGTGAAGGTTGTACGGAGATTTCTACTCCTGCTTAGACTATGTGTCAAAGTTAGTTTGTAAAGCGAATTCTTAAAAAAAGGAAGATGCCGTCCTACCAGACTAGATCTCCTTCTGGCAAACTGCTACAATAGTTTTTCAAATTAGGCATTAATTAATTTTTTATTTTATTAAATCAATCAAATAGAAATTTATTAATGAACTCTCATTGAATTTAGATTTAACGATTATCCCTGGCGGATGATTTAACACTAAAATACCATTACTTCACAAATATTATACTTGTTTACTGAATAGGAAATGTTATAAAACAACAAGTGCATTGTAACAATATGTCTGCTGAAATACATCAAATTAGACTGAATGAGCAGATGATCAACTGTTGTTGGTCACATGCCGGAAATGGAAGTTTAACCCGTCAGCTGATCTCAACTAGTCCTGAACTCTATTTGCAACAAGCCACCAATCATGAATCACCTGAGAAACAACTGGTTCAGAGGATTAATATGTGTACTTGTTGCATTAGTTAACTGCCACCTAAAAACTCAACTTAGATTTCAGTTGGCTTTAGTTCTTAATTGTTGTAATAAACAAGGTTGATATAGGCCTACAGAGATTTGAACTCATTAAATTATGGAGCACGGACTGAAGTCTTTGCAATCTCTTATGTCCCCAAAATCCAATTCGCACATGCTTCACCCAGATTTTTGTGGCCAAAGATTTAGGACGCCTTGGAAACCTATATAAATTGCCTGGTTCTCCAGTCTGAGGAATCTACCTTAAAACAAACCGGACTGTTCGGCTTGTCCTGCCTGGTTTACAGCATTTGCAGAATAAAATTGTTTTATAGTTTAAGAATATAAATTTGCAGCCGGAGTAATAACATTTGTTGATTTGGAAGGTTTTCAACAATGTCCGTGGGACAAATCTCTGTAGGCCGAGTGCAGCCCGAGCCGGGCGTCCGACCGAGTGCAGCTCGAGCCGCCCGAGTGCAGACTGCAGCCCGAGCCGCACGAGTGCAGCCCGAGCCGGCCGAGTGCAGCCCGAGGCGTTCGAGTGCAGAGTGCAGCCCGAGCCGACCGAGTGCAGCCCGAGCCGGGCGAGTGCAGCCCGAGCCGCTCGAGTGCAGAGTGCAGCCGGAGCCGACCGAGTGCAGCCCGAGCCGGCCGAGTGCAGAGTGCAGCTCGAGCCGCCCGAGTGCAGACTGCAGCTCGAGCCGGCCGAGTGCCGCCCGAGCAGCCCGAGCCGCCCGAGGGCGGCCCGAGCCGGGCGCGTGCAGCCCGAGCCGCGCGAGTGCCGAGTGCAGCCCGCGCCGGCCGCGTGCCGCCCGAGCCGGCCGAGTGCAGCCCGAGCCGCCCGAGTGCAGCCCGAGCCGACCGAGTGCAGCCCGAGCCGGCCGAGTGCAGCCCGAGCCGGCCGAGTACAGAGTGCAGCCCGAGCCGCCCGAGTGCAGCCCGAGCCGCTCGAGTGCAGAGTGCAGCCCGAGCCGGCCGAGTACAGAGTGCAGCCCGAGCCGACCGAGTGCAGCCCGAGCCGGCCGAGTACAGAGTGCAGCCCGAGCCGCCCGAGTGCAGCCCGAACCGACCGAGTGCAGCCCGAGCCGGCCGAGTACAGACTGCAGCCCGAGCCGCCCGAGTGCAGAGTGCAGCCCGAGCCGCCCGAGTGCAGCCCGAGCTGGCCGAGTGCAGCCCGAGCCGCTCGAGTGCAGAGTGCAGCCCGAGCCGACCGAGTGCAGCCCGAGCCGGCCGAGTCCCGAGTGCAGCCCGAGCCGCTCGAGTGCAGACTGCAGCTCGAGCCGGCCGGATGCAGCCCGAGCAGCCCGAGACGCCCGAGAGCAGCCCGAGACGGGAGAGAGCAGCCCGAGCCCCGAGAGTGCAGAGTGACTCCCGAGCCCCCCGAGTGCACCCCGACCCGCCCGAGTGCAGCCCGAGCCGACCGAGTGCAGCCCGAGCCGGCCGAGTGCAGCCCGAGCCGACCGAGTGCAGCCCGAGCCGCGCGAGTAGCGAGTGCAGACCGACCCGCGAGAGTGCAGCCCGAGCCGCGCGAGTTCAGAGTTCAGCCCGAGCCGGCCGAGTGCAGCCCGAGCCGACCGAGTGCAGCCCGAGCCGGCCTAGTACAGAGTGCAGCCCGTGACGCCAGAGTGCAGCCCGACCCGACCGAGTGCAGCCCGAGCCGGCCGAGTCCAGAGTGGAGCCCGAGCCTCCCGAGTGCAGACCTAGCCGCCCGAGTGCAGCCCGAGCCGGCCGAGTGCAGCCCGAGCCGCCCGAGTGCAGCCCGAGCCGCTCGAGTGCAGCGTGCAGCCCGAGCCGGCCGCGTGCAGCGCGAGGCGAGGGTGTGCCGCCCGAGCCGGCCGTGTCCAGAGTGCAGCCCGAGCCGCCCGAGTGCAGCCCGAGCCGCTCGAGTGCAGAGTGCTGCCCGAGCCGGCCGAGTGTAGCCCGAGCCGACCGCGTGCAGCCCGTGCCGGCCGTTGACAGTCTGCAGCCCGAGCCGCCCGAGTGCAGCCCGAGCCGACAGAGTGCAGCCCGAGCCGGCCGAGTACAGAGTGCAGCCCGAGCCGCCCGAGTGCAGCCCGAGCCGGCCGAGTGCAGCCCGAGCCGCCCAAGTGCAGCCCGAGCCGCTCGAGTACAGAGTGCAGCCCGAGCCGGCCGAGTGCAGCCAGAGCCGACCGAGTGCAGCCCGATCCGGCCGACTACAGAGTGCAGACCGAGCCGCCCGAGTGCAGCCCGAGCCGGCCGAGTGCAGCCCGAGCCGCCCGAGTGCAGAGTGCAGCCCCAGCCGCCCGAGAGCAGCCCGCGCCCGCCGAGTGCAGCCCGAGCCGATCGAGTGCAGAGTGCAGCCCGAGCCGACCGAGTGCAGCCCGAGCGGGGCGAGTGCAGCCCGAGCCGCTCGAGTGCAGAGTGCAGCCCGAGCCGGCCGAGTGCAGAGTGCAGCCCGAGCCGCCCGAGTGCAGCCCGAGCCGGGCGAGTGCAGCCCGAGCCGCTCGAGTGCAGAGTGCAGCTCGAGCCGGCCGAGTGCAGCCCGAGCCGCCCGAGTGCAGCCCGAGCCGACCGGAGTGCAGCCCGAGCCGGCCGAGTGCAGCCCGAGCCGGCCGAGTACAGAGTGCAGCACGAGCCGCCCGAGGGCAGCCCGCGCCGCGCGAGTGCAGCGCGCCGCGCGCGCCGGCCGAGTGCAGCCCGAGCCGCCCGAGTGCAGCCCGAGCCGCCCGAGTGCAGCCCGAGCCGCTCGAGTGCAGAGTGCAGCCCGAGCCGGCCGAGTGCAGCCCGAGCCGGCCGAGTGCAGCCCGAGCCGACCGAGTGCAGCCCGAGCCGGCCGAGTGCAGCCCGAGCCGCGCGAGTGCAGCCCGAGCCGACAGAGTGCAGCGCGAGCCGGCCGAGTACAGAGTGCAGCCCGAGCCGCCCGAGTGCAGAATGCAGCCCGAGCCGCCCGAGTGCAGCCCGAGCCGGCCGAGTGCAGCCCGAGCCGCCCGAGTGCAGCCAGAGCCGCTCGAGTACAGAGTGCAGCCCGAGCCGGCCGAGTGCAGCCCGAGCCGACCGAGTGCAGCCCGCACCCGCCGAGTACAGAGTGCAGCCCGAGCCGCCCGAGTGCAGCCCGAGCCGCCCGAGTGCAGCCCGAGCCGATAGGAGTGCAGCCCGAGCCGGCCGAGTACAGAGTGCAGCCCGAGCCGCCCGAGTGCAGCATGCAGCCCGAGCCGCCTGAGTGCAGCCCGAGCCGGCCGAGTGCAGCCCGAGCCGCCCGAGTGCAGCCCGAGCCGCTCGAGTACAGAGTGCAGCCCGAGCCGGCCGAGTGCAGCCCGAGCCGACCGAGTGCAGCCCTAACCGGCCGAGTACAGAGTGCAGCCCGAGCCGCCCGAGTGCAGCCCGAGCCGGCCGAGTACAGAGTGCAGCCCGAGCCGCCCGAGTGCAGCCCGAGCCGGCCGAGTGCAGCCCGAGCCGCCCGCGTGCAGAGTGCAGCGCGAGCCGCCCGCGAGCAGCCCGAGCCGGGCGAGTGCAGCCCGAGCCGTTCGAGTGCAGAGTGCAGCCCGAGCCGACCGAGTGCAGCCCGAGCCGCGCGAGTTCAGCCCGAGCCGATAGACTCCAGAGTTCAGCCCGAGACGTCAGAGTGCAGAGTGCAGCCCGAGCCGCTCGAGTGCAGCCCGAGCCGGGCGAGTGCAGCCCGAGCCGCTCGAGTGCAGAGTGCAGCTCGAGCCGGCCGAGTGCAGCCCGAGCCGCCCGAGTGCAGCCCGAGCCGACCGAGTGCAGCCCGAGCCGGCCGAGTGCAGCCCGAGCCGCGCGAGTGCAGAGTGCAGCACGAGCCGCCAGAGTGCAGCCCGAGCCGCTCGAGTGCAGAGTGCAGCCCGAGCCGGCCGAGTGCAGACAGATCCGCCCGAGTGCGGCCGGAAGCGACCTAGTGCAGCCCGAGCCGCCCGTGTGCAGAGTGCAGCCCGAGCCGGCCGAGTGCAGCCCGAGCCGCCCGAGTGCAGCCCGAGACGACCGAGTGCAGCCCGAGCCGGCCGAGTGCAGCCCGAGCCGCCCGAGTGCAGCCCGAGCCGAGAGAGTGCAGCCCGAGCCGGCCGAGTACAGAGTGCAGCCCGAGCCGCCCGAGTGCAGAATGCAGCCCTAGACGCCAGAGTGCAGCCCGAGCCGGCCGAGTGCAGCCCGAGCCGCCCGAGTGCAGCCCGAGCCGCTCGAGTACAGAGTGCAGCCCGAGCCGGCCGAGTGCAGCCCGAGCCGACCGAGAGCAGCCCTAACCGCCCGAGTTCAGAGTGCAGCCCGAGCCGCCCGAGTGCAGCCCGGGCCGGCCGAGTGCAGCCTGAGCCTCCCGAGTGCAGAGTGCAGCCCGAGCCGGCCGAGTTCAGCCCGAGCCGCTCGAGTGCAGAGTGCAGCCCGAGCCGGCCGAGTGCAGCCGAGCCCACCGACTGCAGCCCGAGCCGGCCGAGTACAGAGTGCAGCCCGAGCCGCCCGCGTGCAGCCCGAGCCGCTCGACTGCAGAGTGCAGCCCGAGCCGGCCGAGTGCAGCCCGAGCCGACCGAGTGCAGCCCGAGCCGGCCGAGTACAGAGTGCAGCCCGAGCCGCCCGAGTGCAGCCCGAGCCGATAGAGTGCAGCCCGAGCCGGCCGAGTACAGAGTGCAGCCCGAGCCGCCCGAGTGCAGAATGCAGCCCGAGCCGGCCGAGTGCAGCCCGAGCCGCTCGAGTACAGAGTGCAGCCCGAGCCGGCCGAGTGCAACCCGAGCCGACCGAGTGCAGCCCGAGCCGCCCCCGTGCAGCCCGAGCCGACCGAGTGCAGCCCGAGCTGGCCGAGTACAGAGTGCAGCCCGAGCCGGCCGAGTACAGAGTGCAGCCCGAGCCGGCCGAGTGCAGCCCGAGCCGGCCGAGTGCAGCCCGAGCCGCCCGAGTGCAGCCCGAGCCGCTCGAGTGCAGAGTGCGGCCCGAGCCGGCTGAGTGCAGCCCGAGCCGACCGAGTGCAGCCCGAGCCGGCCGAGTACCGAGTGCAGCCCGAGCCGCCCGAGTGCAGACTGCAGCTCGAGCCGGCCGAGTGCAGCCCGAGCAGCCCGAGCCGACCGAGTGCAGCCCGAGCCGCTCGAGTGCAGAGTGCAGCCCGAGCCGGCCGAGTGCAGCGCGCGCCGGCCGAGTGCAGCTCGAGCCGCCCGAATGCAGACTGCAGCTCGAGCCGGCCGAGTGCAGCCCGAGCAGCCCGAGCCGCCCGAGTGCAGCCCGAGCCGGGCGAGTGCAGACCGAGCCGCTCGAGGGCAGAGTGCAGCTCGAGCCGGCCGAGTGCAGCCCGAGCCGGCCGAGTGCAGCCCGAGCCGGCCGAGTGCAGCCCGAGCCGACCGAGTGCAGCCCGAGCCGGCCGAGTACAGAGTGCAGCCCGAGCCGCCCGAGTGCAGAGTGCAGCCCGAGCCGCCCGAGTGCAGACTGCAGACCGAGCCGGCCGAGTGCAGCCCGAGCCGACCGAGTGCAGCCCGAGCCGGCCGAGTACAGAGTGCAGCCCGAGCCGCCCGAGTGCAGCCCGAGCCGATAGAGTGCAGCCCGAGCCGGCCGAGTGCAGAGAGCAGCCCGAGCCGCCAGAGTGCAGAGCGCGGCCGCAGACGCCCGACTGCTGCGCGAGCCGGCCGAGTGCAGCCCGAGCCGCCCGAGTGCAGCCCGAGCCCCACGAGTGCAGAGTCCAGCCCGAGCCGGCCGAGTGCAGCCCGAGCCGGCCGAGTGCAGCCCGAGCCGGCCGAGTACAGAGTGCAGCCCGAGCCGCCCGAGTGCAGACCGAGCCCGCCGAATGCAGCCAGAGCCGCCCGAGTGCAGCCCGAGCCGACCGAGTGCAGCCCGAGCCGGCCGAGTACAGAGTGCAGCCCAAGCCGCCAAAGTGCAGCCCGAGCCGGCCGAGTGCAGCCCGAGCCGCTCGAGTGCAGAGTGCAGGCCGAGCCGCCCGAGTGCAGCCCGAGCCGACCGAGTGCAGCCCGAGCCGCCCGAGTGCAGTCCGAGGCCGACCTGCTTAATCGCTATTCCTTTAAAGATTAATTTAATTTAGTTCTTCATTGTTACTATTAATTGGTGTGTACAGCAGTATAAAGGAATATTTTGCTTTGTGCTTGTGATCATACCAGAGTTGCCAAGCTGCTAAGCTAGAGATAAACTAAAATAATAAATTAACAGTCAGTTGAGTGGACTAAGTCATTCATTCCCCTGTACTTAGAAAACGGTTAAAGACCTCCCTATGTATCTCAAATAATGATAAAAAATATTTAAGCAGTAAGATCTGAGCTCGCTTGTTTCCCCGATAATTCCTGAGACTGAGATAATTTGGTGTAAATTATTTTCTTATCAAAAAGAAATCTAGAAAATGAGTCTTTTCAAAGTTTCATACAAATACACAAACCAACACCTTAAGTATAAAAGTGCATTCATAGTCGAGAACGCATACAGATGCGCGTCGACGCCCCAGATTGTAGCATGCTGTTTTAGCCGTTCAAAATCAGTTGTAATGAATTCATGCTTACGAACGCATGCAGAGGCTTACATAGGCGCATCGACGCGCGTCTGCTTGCGTCAGGAACTATGAATGCACCTTAAGTGTCAATTAGCAGCAACTAAGCACACGTGAGAATCTTAACTCATTTATTTTTACTGATACTCAAGAAGCTATGGGAAGAGAGCCCAGCTGCAATCCATCGTCTACATACGTCTGCCAACCGGTTAGGGACAAATATTAGTGTTATTAAGCAGAATTATTTTGACACAG
>JASAND010026536.1:0-47259 GCA_030248195.1 Trissonchulus latispiculum
TGCGTCAAATTTTCCCTATTCTAGGGGGAGCGCTAACGCGCTCCCCCTAATTAGAATTAGAAGATAGATCACTGATCATTACCCAACAAGATTTGTCATGGCCAATATTTCTGGATCATTTTTGTAGGGCTTGGCCTCCTGTGAATCAAAGGGGTTGATGTCTGATTTCATCAGCATATTGGCCAGAACCAAATACTTCAGACACACAGTCCGCCTGAAACAGGCAGCAAGCAGGAGCATGGGCGTATCTAGGGGGAGAGGTTTTGGGGAGGGGGGTTGAAACCCCCTCCTTTTGGCTTGTTCGAAAGAAAAGTTTATTAATACTTTCATTACAAATAGTGCAAATGTTTCTCAACCCCCCCTCTTTTCAAAATCTTGGGGCCTTTTCAAGAAAGGGTAGAGTTAACTTAAAACTAACTAGAAGCTTTTCATGAAGGAGTTAAAAGAGGAACGCTCAAGCTTGAGTGGAGTTAAAGCGAGTTAAAACGGTTTTTTAACTCTGCTCTATTCTACCCTTTCTTGAAAAAGTTCTTGGATATGTAAAACAAAGTGCACAGAAAATCAAACAATCCAACATTTTGTCCATCCATGGTTGGTTATTACAATTGTCCAGATATTATAAGAGGCAAATTCAGAACAATCACACATTACAAGATCGTATGCCGACGCCCCAAAGCCCCCTCTCCCTTCTGCCAAAACTGGCTTTGGCTGCTCCTGCAACCAAAAAATGCTGCCATTTATGGGGTTTTGAAAGCGGGGGAAGTGGGGGGGCCGGGGGAAGCTTCGGAATGTCGGAGGCAACGAATATACCTATTTTTTAGCGAAAAATTAGCATTTGTATGGTAAACAGCAAAATGTATATACGTAGATGTTTTTAAGGTTAAAATGAGCCTATACGTCCTTAAATTAGCTAAAAATTGAGAACATTTTTGAAAATTGGACCTGGAAAACTGAATTTTTCTATACTTTTACGCGACCGCCATAAGCGTGGGTGGGGGCTTGCCGAGAAGTGAGGGAGGGAACGAAAGTGGGGAAGAATCGAAAAGTGGCGGCTTCCGAATCTTCCCCCCCCCACAAAAAAATGCCAGAAATAGGCTCTAAAAATTTAAGACTGTCACTGTCGCCAACCGCCTCCCTGTATGTGTATATATAGCCAGAAAATGCGAAGAAAAAATAAATCCTTCCTAGCGGGAATTCGAACCGAGGGGTTATCCGTTGCGTTTGCTCAGGGTTCCGCTACTGAACCATAAAGCTATGTAAAAGGAACGAGCCAATTCAGGCAGAGGAGCTCACCTAAGATTACCCGATTCATCATAGTTTTTGAAGGCCTCAAAGAAGTCAGTATGGGCCTCGTCAAACTGACCCTCACGCAGATGCATCTTCCCACCGCACTCTGAAAAAAAAACTGGACGACAAAAAATTGCAATGACAAAATACAAATAAATTAGTAAATGGAAGAGAAAAACGACACAATTTTAAAACGGGTGTACTAAGGCATTTTTGACATCCTTTTCGATTTCGGACCGAAAACATTTTAGTAGTACACTGTGTTAAAATTTTAGTAGCGTATACACTATGTTTATGTATACATACTATGTATACATACTGTATATATATATATATATATATATATATATATATATATATATATATATATATATATATATATATATATATATACGTACTGCGGACACTATTGTATGGTTCATAATAACCATATGGTTTCTTTCTTGCAGCAAAAGACGTATTAGATCATTAATACTGTTGACATTTTGGCCTTTTCAAGCTGCTATATAAATAGGTTGGATAGCTGGTTGCAACCTTTCGCACTTACTACCAGGAAATACTTTACGGGAGGGGGCAGGGAGGTCAAAATTACCTTCCTTCACCCCATTACCGTTCCCTCCCACCCTGGGTCTTTGCTACTACTCCTCCCCAATTTTTTGGGTGACCATTTTTTTGCCAAAATCGGCCATTTTGTCGCGTCGCCGGAAATTTTTTCGTAAAATGTCTTTTTGTAGCCTAAATAATCCAGGCGTTTCTGAGAATTTCTCTACATTTCAGCAAGCAAAATATTATGCCAAAACATACAAAATTTTGACCTTTTTTGCAAAACATCTTCCCTCTCCCTCGAAAAGTTCTCCCTCTGCCTCCAGCCCGATGGCCCCGGGGTGGCACCCCCCCCCGCCCGAAAAAGCCCCAGCACGCTATGGGCATCTTCATTCTATTACGTGAAGCAAAGAATGAATCCAACAAAATTTAATTTAAATTTAATTAAATTTATTTAGTTCAATCTGCCTACCTCTAATCACACCCATAATCAAGGGATGAGGTATGGCCGACTTGACTCGAAGCGACTGCTCGTAAAGGGCTTTCAGTTTCTTATTGTTCTTCTGCTCTGTGTACATCTGAATTTCTAGGGCATAAATTTCCAACAACTGAGTCCCCTTGGACATATCCTCTTCGCCTGAAACAGAGGGAAAGACAATGCTGAAAAGAAAACAGGAAAAAACTGTCTGCAAAAAACCCCAGAAATTAGAAGTATTCTGAATTAATCGCCGTCACAACGGCTGCTCTGAACAAATATGCTCCGAAAGCTGAAATATCAAAAATATTTTCAAGCGTCGCCACAGGTTAATAAATAAACCGCGCATTTTAGCATATTTTTGTAATTCTTTGTTCAAGAATGTCTTGAGGGTTTCTCAGACAGATTCCTGCCTGAACAAATCCTCAAGATAAACCAACCCAGAAAAAAGGATCTCCAATGAAACAATTTAATTTCATTTAATTTGGATCTCATGGATTAGTGTCTTGCATTGCACACATCATCAACAAAATAGTAAGAAGTAAGAGTACATCAAACTTGCCCCATTTACATACTTTCACCTTGCAAACAGCAACTATTTTTCAGTAAATACAAAAGTCAACTCTTAGGCAGCCTCCAACCAAGAAAAAGCCTAAGAGCCTTTTCCCGCGCGAGTTAAACGAGTAGAGTTAAACTTTTAAATCGTTTATCACTTTATCAGTTTAACTAAAAAATACCTGTTTAAGGGGGGGTCCATTTTTTGGTCATTTTTTCGACTTTCTCCGATGTCGCTCTTTTTTACATATTTCATAGTCCAAACTGTATATTTTAACGAGTTTTTGAAATTAAAGTCGTAAGTCTTACGGTTGTTGAGTAATTTGACCTCAAATTTGAGATTTTATGTGTTAAACATAGGAAATGTGAAAAGTTGTCACTTTTTCACGTGCGCCAGAGAAATCTCGCGAATGGCGAATACGGTCCGCCCAAACTTTATATCATATTTTTGCCATGTTTCCGAACTGTGATTTGTAGGAATCAAAATTTTGATTTAGGTCTTTAAAAAATTTTAATGAATTTTTGAAGTATTAAAATTTGGTGCCTAATTTCAATATTTCAAAAATTCATTAAAATTTTTTAAAGACCTAAATCAAAATTCTGATTTCTACAAATCACAGTTCGGAAACATGGCAAAAATATGATATAAAGTTTGGGCGGACCCTATTCGCCATTCGCGAGATTTCTCTGACTACTTTTCACATTTCCTATGTTTAACACATAAAATCTCAACTTTGAGGTCAAATTACTCAACAATCGTAAGACTTACTACTTTAATTTCAAAAACTCGTTAAAATATACAGTTTGGACTATGAAATATGTGAAAATGAGCGACATCGGAGAAAGTCGAAAAAAATGACCAAGAAATGGACACCCCTAAACTCTTTTAATGTGGAGCACAAAAAAGAACTGAGTTAATGTTAACTTTTTTAACTCGTCTGACTCGAAGCGCGAAAAATTCCAAAGACTGAAATCAGTCCCTACCGACCTTCTGAGGTCTGACAGGAATTTCGCAACAATTTCAGCACTTTGGCCAGCCGACTGAAATCCTGTCGATCAAAGTAGAGCTTGCCCAGCTTCGTCTGCGTTTTGAACCAGAGACGTTCATTCTTGGCATCCTTCAGAGCGTCCAGGGTGGTCTCATAGAATTGCTGGAGTAAATCCATCTGAAAATAAAAGAAAGAAAAAAGTGAAAGAAAATAATAATGTAAGATTGAAATGAGAAATTTGAAAAGTGTAAAATTTCTAGCTGCAGTGCGCAGAAAAATCAAAAACGTTTTGACCATCCCCGCATCAAGCACAAAACACAACACATCTGCAAGTTTGCGTGGTTGCTGTGAACGTTGGAAAAAAACAAAAAGAATTGAAACTTTTAATTACATACTTTGAAGGAACCCAGTTCCTAATATGTGACAGTGAGGACACAGTTTGAAGCCCAATCGGAAAATTTCTGGTATACCCTCCCTTAATCATAGGAAATAATGAAAAACGCCTGCTGCAGTCACTAAAGCAAAGCCTCCAAAACATGAGAGACAGCCAATGAGCGTGGTAGTTTCAGAAGACTAAGGCTGTTAGAAATCGGGCTTGACTACGCTTGTAATGATAAATTAATGATTAATTAACTAATTAATCAAATAATTAAATAGTTCACTAAAATATGATTAATTAATTAGAGTAGTTCGCATAAACGTCATCACATTATATATTTTTCCATGTTGTTGTACAGCTTTTTTGACTTGTAAGACTGAGTTAACCCACGCTGTGCCAATAGAATGTGCCACGCACCCTCGTCACAAAATCCTGGATCCACCTGTGGCGCAGACGTAGGCAGGCGAATTTACTGGCACACAGTTTAATCTTTTGGCTCTACTCTAAGTCTACTGACGTCAAGAAAACCATAATATACCTGTCTTGACGTGGAGATAAAGTCTAGTATAGCGTTGATGGATTTCTCTGAGTAGTTTCGGGTAACGGCACTCTTAATGTAGGTCAGCAGCTGTTTATAATACTTCATCATGGAATCGTATTTCCCCTAAAATAGTAACAGCGGAGTCGATTGAAAGCCTAACATCACAGATTACTTGTAAAACAACTTGGCTTGCTTTTAGTGGGGCCCCCTCCCCATCCGGAGAACTCTTCCTGAAATGAAATGTCCGTCCAAAATCGCCAAATTTAACCATTTTTATCCTAAATTTCAAAAACAAAAACAAAATTTCGCCGGATTATTAACCACATGTTTACGATATTGGAGTGAAAACCGCCTAAAATTAGCCGTTTCTTAGCGAAAAAACTTAAAACAAGTCAGACAACGAGCACTTGCAGAAAACGGTAATCCATCAAAATAAGATCACTGGAAGCACACCTAGTGCAAGTAATCTTTATCATGACGTCTATAATAAACAAACAACATTTTTACAAGAAAGCTTACATACAAGATTAAAGGATATTTTGACCATCTGCTTCAAGGCTTTGAATCCCCATTCCCCCTTTTCTTTCTCCAATTCAAGCACCTGAAAAAAGAAAGAAAGAAAGAAGGCATTAAGCAAGTTAGTGATAAAAAATTTAAAACAAAGCAAAAAATAAAAATAATGGACCAATGGCTTATATTTTACCGGGAAGGCCCCCCCCCCATCAGCAACCTCCTCCCACACCCATTCCAGAAGGTGTTTACCAATCATAAAAAGTCCCCCATAACCAAAAAATGCCAAATTTAGCCATTTTCATTTTTACCCTGAATTTTCATTTGTTCAAAAAACTAAGCCATCCACTGTCCTGGGATTGAGGGAGCCAGCTATGCCTATAGGCAGTGGCGCAGCCAGGTCTTTGTGACGGGGCATGCGGACGTGGGCGTATCAATGGCAGGGGGAGGGGTTTGTGAGTTTGAATCCCTATTTTCGTCCGACTCCCCCATGATGTTGATTGTTTTAATGATCCCCCAACCAGAAAACAACTACAACAGCACAACTAAACATTTTTGTGCCTGCGGTTGTTGGCTGATCAATTCTTGAAATTGTTTGCGATTATTAGCCTTGTTTTGCTATTTTTGCTATGCTTTGTTTTTCTATAGTGATTTTTTATAAATTTCCGATTCTTGAACGAAACTTTTGCTAAGCGCCAAACGGAAAATCAAAAGCGATAACTGCATATCATGAGGCATTCCGACGAGCTTCAAAATAAGCCAAAAAATCTCCCCCTAGCACTTACAGTTGGTGAGATAAAGTACGACCAAACCGCGATTAAAAAAACAATGACGGGAAAACCTCACCCTACTGTTTTTTGCTTGAAGTGTGACAGAACAATTTTCGATTGTTGTTCCATTCGAATGAGCTGGTTTTGTTTAGTAGAACTACATAAAAATTCCAGCCTTTTTACAAAAATTCTTTTTAAATTGGCTTTTGAAAATCTCCTTTGTTTGTGTTTAAGGTGCTGGTATCGCTTTGTGCAAATTTGACCTTACAGGCTCCAATTCATTAAGAAATTTTTGATTTTTGCCATTATTCTATCAGTCGTGGTCGTCACACCGGATTGGTTGTTCTTGCTGAAAAGATGGCGCCAAAATAAACATTTTTGCTTTTACAACCTTTGAGCATCCTCTACTGGTTATTTTTTCGACTTTCTCCGATCTCGCTGATTTTTAGATATTTTATTGTCCAAACGGATTTTAACGAGTTTTTAAAATTAAAGTTGTAAGTCTTACAGTTATTGAGTAATTTCAGCTCAAAGTTGAGATTTCATGTATTAAACATAGGAAATCAGAAAAGTTGTCACTTTTTCACATGCGCCAGAGAAATCTCATGAATGGCAAAATGGACCCGCTCAAATCAATTCCATGTTTCCGACAGTGATTTGTAGGAATCAGAATTTTAAATTAGATCTTCAAAAAATTTTAATGAATTTTTGAAATATTTAAAATTTCGCACCAGTTCAAATTTTCAATATTTCAAAAATTCATTAAAATTTTTTGAAGATCTAATTTAAAATTCTGATTCCTACAAATCACAGTCGGAAACATGGAATTAATTTGAGCGGGTCCATTTTGCCATTCGTGAGATTTCTCTGGCGCACGTGAAAAAATGACAACTTTTCTAATTTCCTATGTTTAAAACATGAAATCTCAAATTTGAGGTGAAATTACTCAATAACCGTAAGACTTACAACTTTAATTTTAAAAACTCGATAAAATATACCGTTCGGACAATAAAATACGTAAAAATTAGCAAGATCAGAGAAAGTCGAAAAAACTACCAAAAGAATGAACCCCCCCTAAGTCATTATAAGCCAAAAACTACTTTTGGGGTCAAAAATGGTCATTTTCGAGAAATCAGTTTTTCAAAATTATTGCCAAATCATACAGACAATTTTTTCTTCCTCATGCTCAATCGATACACGGTCTAATTGCAATGACTATTAGCTGGTATTCACTGCTTTAAGCTAGAGATTTGGCCGAAAGAACATTTTATCAAAACTGCGATTATTTTGTTTTGAACATCGATTTCTCGAAAACTACCCTATGGATTCGCGTGATTTTTGGTGGAATGAAAATTCGCTCTATATATTGCGGAGGGACATTTTTCTGGGTTTGAGCTAAAACGTTGCGTTCCAGTTACGAGAAAACTGAATAGAAAGTTACGAAATTTCGTCTCATCGCACATTTGCCGGATTTTCTGGAGTACTGAGACTTGTTGAGCCAAATCTAAAAAATTCCCCCGCCCCTTTTTCTTTTTATGGGGGCAAAAAAAAATTGGGGGGTTTTCTGCGTTTCAATCGTGTAATTTTTGTACTAGGGGGAAAAAATGCCCTCGACGGGCAACCAACTTGGTAGAATAGGGAAAGACTTGAATGTTAAATACACGGTGCATGGTTACAACTGAGATTCTGCTGAAGCGGAAAAATGCCGTTTCTCAGCGACTAAAATGACAGAAACCAGCTTTGTGCGCCGAATAGGGAATCTACTCGGCGACTAAAATGAAAGAAACCAGCTATGTGCGCCGAATAGGGAATCTACTCGGCGACTAAAATGAAAGAAACCAGCTTTGTCGCCGAATAGGGAATTCCCTCCTTCCGCCCTATTCGCGCGAACTTATCGTCTTTCGGGAGGAAATATATAGGTAATTACTCTGTTAGGAACTGCAAACGTAAGCATTGCGCTCAATATGACATTTCCCGTACCGGTTGCGTGGTGACTAGGGGTGGCGCTAGATTAATTTCTTTTTGAGCTACCTGATCCGTAAATATTTTATGCATACAACCGCTAGCAGGACCAACAGAAAGCAACAATAAGTATATATGCAGTTTAAAGAATTTGTGGTCGACAGTCCTTGTGCTAAAATATATACAATCAATCACATTTCATTTTATATAATGTCTGATTGTATCAATTCTCGGCAAGATCAGCACAGAGCACACCTATATATATATATATATATATATATATATATATATATATATAATAGCACACCTAAATATATATATATATATATATATATATATATATATATATATATATATATATATATATATTTATGCTCTCAATGTTTCTGATAGCACATCGAAGATAGCGTATTTATGTCTGTGAAAACCTTGACTTACGTAAGTGCTTGATAAAAATGTTGTTTTGCATTCTGAAGTAATTCTGCCATTCTGAAGCTCTCTCATTATTCAGCAAAGCAACACATAACAGGCTTCAAAGTTCGCGCGAATAGGGCGGAAGGAGGGAATTCCCTATTCGGCGACAAAGCTGGTTTCTTTCATTTTAGTCGCCGAGTAGATTCCCTATTCGGCGCACATAGCTGGTTTCTTTCATTTTAGTCGCCGAGTAGATTCCCTATTCGGCGCACAAAGCTGGTTTCTGTCATTTTAGTCGCTGAGAAACGGCATTTTTCCGCTTCAGCAGAATCTCAGTTGTAACCATGCACCGTGTATTTAACATTCAAGTCTTTCCCTATTCTACCAAGTTGGTTGCCCGTCGAGGGCATTTTTCCCCCTAGTTTCGCTTATTTTTCCGCTGCAGAGAAAATTATGTCAGAGAAGTTGCATATATACACAATGTAAGCAAAGCTAGCTACCGCAAACAGGCTGGATGAAAACGTTCTAGTTCAACTGAATGTATTTGCTGAAGCGGAAAAATGCCTGTTAATAGCCTTTTCAGAACTTTATACACGGTGCGTCATCTTAGGCTGGAAGGCCACTGTTCATGGCCTCTACAGAACATTATACACGGAGCGTTATCTTAGGCTGGAAGGCCACTGTTCATGGCCTTTTCAGAACTTTTTACACGGTGCGTTATCTTAGGCAGGAAGGCCACTGTTCATGGCCTTTTCAGAACTTTTTACACGGTGCGTTATCTTAGGCAGGAAGGCCACTGTTCATGGCCTTTTCAGAACTTTTTACACGGTGCGTTATCTTAGGCAGGAAGGCCACTGTTCATGGCCTTTTCAGAACTTTTTACACGGTGCGTTATCTTAGGCAGGAAGGCCACTGTTCATGGCCTTTTCATAACTTTTTACACGGTGCGTTATCTTAGGCAGGAAGGCTATTTTAAAACCCATCCAGCACCGTAACCTTGGATATGCAGTTATATATATACATGACAAAAGTTGCTCTGCTCATTTAGGGCTTTCATTTAAAACCAAATTTGACAACTTTTGGAAATTTTGATTTTTGACCAATTAGGACCCCTTGCCAGGCCGCCACATGTCGCTAGGGACCAGTTTGGAGGGGTCCTCCAATGAGATAAAATGTTCGCCTCACCAAGGGCTTTCATTTTATACCAAACTTGAAAACCTTTCAAAAAATTGATTTTGGACCGGTCCGGACCCTGGTCAGGGCGCCACAGGCCGCTGGATCCACTTTGGAGGGGTCCTCCAATGACAAAAAATGTTCGCCTCACCATGGGCTTTCATTTGATACCAAACTTAGCCACTTTTGGAAAAATCGATTTTTGGGCATTTTGGACCGGTCCGGACCCTGGTCAGGGCGCCACAGGCCGCTGGGGTCACTTTGGAGGGGTCCTCCAATGACAAAAAATGTTCGCCTCACCAAGGGCTTTCATTTGATATCAAACTTGACCACTTTTGGAAAAATCGATTTTTGGCCATTTTGGACCGGTCCGGACCCTGGCCAGGGCGCCACAGGCCGCTGGGGCCACTTTGGAGGGGTCCTCCAATGACAAAAAATGTTCGCCTCACCACGGGCTTTCATTTGATACCAAACTTGAAAACCTATCAAAAAAACTGATTTTGGACCGGTCCGGACCCTGGCCAGGGCGCCACAGGCCGCTGGGTCCACTTTAGAGGGGTCCTCCAATGACAAAAAATGTTTGCCTCACCAAGGGCTTTCATTTGATACCAAACTTGGAAACTTTTCAAAAAATCGATTTTGGACCGGTCCGGACCCTGGTCAGGGCGTCACAGGCCGCTGGGTCCACTTCGGAGGGGTGCTCCAATGATAAAAAATATTCGCCTCACCAAGGGCTTTCATTTGATACCAAACTTGACCACTTTTGGAAAAATCGATTTTTGGCCATTTTGGACCGGTCCGGACCCTGCCCAGGGCGCCACAGGCCGCTGGGGCCACTTTGGAGGGGTCCTCCAATGACAAAAAATGTTCGCCTCACCATGGGCTTTCATTTGATACCAAACTTAGCCACTTTTGGAAAAATCGATTTTTGGGCATTTTGGACCGGTCCGGACCCTGGTCAGGGCGCCACAGGCCGCTGGGGTCACTTTGGAGGGGTCCTCCAATGACAAAAAATGTTCGCCTCACCAAGGGCTTTCATTTGATATCAAACTTGGCCACTTTTGGAAAAATCGATTTTTGGCCATTTTGGACCCGGTCCCCGGTCCGGACCCCTGGCCAGGGCGCCACAGGGGTCCGGGCGAAACCTACTATAGCCTATGCTGTAGTGCTCCCGCACCCCACCCCAAACCCCAAATAAGAGAGACCTGCTCACTGTAGATATTTCTGTAGAAGAGGTTAAAGTTGGAGTTGCGACACGGTAGGGCCCACCACCATCAGGGTGCCACCCAGCCACATGGATAGGTCCTAGAGCGAAACTAATGGGCCATTTAGATTCACCATATAGGGGTTCCTATTCGAATACGAAACCTCAGCCCAGCAGCTCTTATGTATAGGGCTGCCTACTCCGTAGGCCCAGACCCCCCCTTTTACACACTAACTTTTGACCCCTGGCCAGAGCGCCACAAACCACCGAGCAGCACCATCTCACTTCCCGGAGCCCTTCACCCTTGGGCCATGCCATATGAGCCATATGAGAGCCCAGCTTCCCTCGCTGCGATCTATTTCGAAGTGCAATTATTTTCGAACTTAGTTTTTTTTCGGGGGTCACTTGGGGGGTCCCCACCGGGGGGGTGGGGCCATCTGGGGGGATCCGGGAACCGCGGAAAGTAATTTCCCCGGAATTGAGGAACTTTTTGTACAAGAAAAACTTAAAATAGTAGGGCTCTGAAGGGTCTTCCGACCTGCACCCCTGGGGGGAAAAAAAAAAAAAGAGGAGAAACGCGACCTGCGCGGGGGGCCAATTTTCATATCTCAAGATCTACCCGGCCGATCCGGCTGAAATTTTCACAGCATGTACCCCTGCCCACAGGCTCTTCACACACCCAGTTTGAGCCCGATCGGTCCACTCCTCCGCTGGCCCCAGGCCAAACAATGTCCAGATTATACACATTGCGTCAAATTTTTCCTATTCTAGGGGGAGCGCTAACGCGCTCCCCCTAATTCATCCTGTCAGATGTCAGTATATATGTAAGAAAATTCAAATTTTTTGCTAATTTTGCTAGTTTCATAAGCTCATGTGAATGTACAGATTATAAGCTTTAAAACGGTGTATAAAGCTCTTTTCAACTCCAAAAATTGCGAAGTTACAGCGTATCAAAGGATACCACCACCTTAACACGTAAACATATATATATATATATACGTATATATATATATATATATATACGTAGGCAGGCGCGTAGCCAGGGGGGGGCGAGGGGGGCATGCCCCCCCCCCTAAATCAGAGACAAAAGAAAGATTTTTAATGAGTAGCAGCAGCGTGAATAAATATTTCGAAAAATTTTCGCCTGCGGCGCTACTTTTGAACGAAAATATCTCAAAAAGCACTAGAATTTAGTTGAACTTTTCCACTAACTGTTCAGTTGCGGAAGAAATTTCCGAGCATTTTTGGCTTGCCCCCCTCCGAAATTTTTTTCTGGCTACGCTAGTGTACGTAGGCATATACTTTAGAAGTTTTTGAATATTGCTTTTTTGTAGTTACGTATATATAATTCAAGTTTAATTAGCGCAGACAACGCAAAATTGTTTTCTTCTTGCTCTGCTTTGATGAATTTAACTTTTGTTACGTCCACTCCAAATCCTGACGGGGCATGCGGCCGGCATGCCCCTGGCTGCGCCCCTGCCTATAGGCTTCAACCTATGTAATTCTGGACACTCCTTTCACAGAAGGGCGAGTTACAAAAAACCCACTAAATCGTCGTTTATTGGAATGAATGTCATAGATGACTGGCTCTCCGAAAACTAAAACTGCAAAAAACACAATACTAATAATGGGGAAACTAAATAAATGATGTACAAAAAAGAAAGTAAAAAAACCTTTTGAAAATTTTCTAAAGCAGCCCGCGGATCACCCTCCTTTAAGGCTTTGGAATTATAGTACTGATTTTCCAAGTCCACATCAGGCTCCGAGCCGGATTCCTCTGAGTATTGCTGAAAAAAGAAAATGCATATAACAAAATAAAATACATAAATATAACTATGAAGTAAAATCCAAAAAACTCTAAAAAGGAAGAGAAATCTTTGCACCAGAAAAGATTTTGAATGAAAAATTTTAATTTTGAACCTTTTCTCTTGAAGTTTTTTAAAACCGGAATAGATTTCAAATCCACACTCAAAAATACAACAGAACTGCGGCCACTACACTTGCGTGTTGAAACTCCAAGCAGTCACGTTTTGTACTCAGTTGTTGCGCTGCAATAGCCGCGTTGTGGCAGACAACCTGTGAGCCAATGCGCATGTCACAATTAAACGGATTAAATTAAACAAATTAACTTAAATGGATTAAATAGATTAAAACAAAGTATTCATAAAATCGCGAATTAAAGCACTTATATATACGGATTAAGCTCGTCAAGGATTAAACTTTAATCCGATCAAACCGTGAACGTATTCATAAAATCGTAAAAGTTTAAGTTAATCCGTTTAATAAAATTCATTAAAAGGTCCTAGTTATTGTGTACTCTTGTTGTTACCAAGTCTCTAGAGACATTTAGGTTGACAAACGTACAAGATCATATTCAGGATCCTCCATGGTAAATTCTTCATCGTCACTCATAACGGTTGCACACAAATTAACCCACAGCTAACAAACGCTAAAAACTGAAGTATATAATATACATAAATAGCAGCACACGTATGACAATATAATCCAAAATCTGTGATTAGCATTAGTAATAATGATGGGATAACCAGAGATGCCCCACCCCCCCGAAACTTAGCAAGACAGGAACCGTTTGCAATTGAACAAAATTTAAAGTGTTAAATAACGTTAAAATATGCATTATATTATTATTACGAGAAATAAGCAAATGTTCTGAATTTTCACAGAATTTTTTTAATTTTTTAAAAAGCACAATATATATATATATATATATTTCGAAAATGCACACATCTTCGAAACCAGAAAAACCCTGTGCTAAAGGTTACGTGCCCAAAAATCATACTTCCACGGCAGTAAATCTAAAAAACTAAATGGTTCTAGGAGCGCGAATATCACAAGCAAGCAAGCACACAGCACTGAGGCGCTACACTGATGTGAAATCCTCCCAAAAACAGAATACAATATGAGAGTCCAATAAAAAGAAACCAATTAGACGTTTCAGCAACTGCCATTTGAAAATTCCAGGCCTACGCTGGGATTCCAACCGACACATACACTATTAAAAAGTTTTGTCACTCGGGCGGGGGACGGGCCACGGGCCGGGCCAGACCCGAGCCCGTATCAGAATTTGATCAAACCGGCCTGGCATTGGCCCAAATTTTTTAAATAATAATAATAATTAGCCCCTCATTAAATTTGGTTTCAAAGTTATGATAGGCTAAACTTGTCGAAGGTTCTGGTTGAAGAAATGTTTTGCCATTTGACTGTAGAAATGCTACTAAAAAGCGCACTTGTCCGAATCCAAAAAATAACCCTAACTATTCACGGATAATTTAAATATTCAAATGTTTAGTTATGACATGTTGTATATAGCTAAATGTTAAACTATGTTGCAAATTGAAAACAAATTTCAACATTATAGATTGAAAAGGTATATATTGTTGAAATAAGTAGACATAATATCATTTTACATTTTGTCACTTTCAGTGTTTACTGAAAAAAGCAAGTTCAAAATTATTTTATACTAATTTTTAATCTTTCGGGTCCAACACCGGACCCTGAATTGACCAAAGAACGTGACACTTTTTGACCTTTGATAACGCGACAACAAAACTAGGAATTAATACTCCTCATTAACACATCTACTGCATAAGGTCAGAAATTACAAGTGCTTAACGAAAAACCGCGAACGTTACGTATCAGAAGGCAAAAACTGCAATTTGAAATGCTATTGTTCAAAATACCGGGTATTCCATGTAAAGTGACACTACTAGAGCTGATGGGCGCAGGGCGTCAAACCGACTGGCCGAGCATGCCAACACTAAAGACTAACACTCGAAGACTATTTCTCGGCAAATTCTGAAGCCACAGAATCATGGCATGCACCATACAATCTGGGCTTTTTTTAGTGGGGGAGCGCCCCCCACTTTTTGGGTTCCCCCCGCCCCCACTCGGCCCCACCCCCACCCCTACTTTTCTGGGCTTCCCCTCACTCACTATAAGGTGCCCAGAAACTGCCAAATTTTACCGACTTTTGGTCAAAATTTTCAGAAGTTTTCCGGCTTCGCCGGAATTTTTTAGTTAAATATCGTCTATTGTGGTGGGGGGGGGACGCGTCCCCCCCAGATTTTTCGCCTAGAAAAAGCCCATTACAATGGAACACATTTTACTGCCACGTAAGTAAGTATTACTTCCCACCCGCTAGCGGTGAGCTGTCACGAAGCCCTTAGGGACATTCAATGCAAGCTACCTTGCTTCACACAAGGTTGCCGTCACTAAATGTAGGAAGCTTGCCGAAGCTTGTCGTCCACACTTCTATGTGCAGAACAGTAGAACGAGACCATAACAGACAGAGCATGTTTTCCACTGACACTCCCGCAGCAGACCATTAAGCCATCTGGAGGAGGGAGAGTCTCGAACTGATATGTCCAAACCTCCATGTCGTCCATTTGGCCAACACACATCGACCTTTAGCGGGCAGGTTACCTGCATTCGTCCTGATACAGTTTGTCTTACTCTCCCTTTGTCCAATGTTCCGTCTGTTTCAGCGGGCGGGCGCTATCTGTCACAGGATGGCGCTCCGTAGTTACGAACCGATCCTGTGACACTTGATATCGTCTGGAAGAAATGGGAACTTCAAGACTCTCTACTACGACCAAACGGGTCCGCTTCTTCTTTCCCTGTACCACCTATTCTAATCTATAATCTATCTGCAACATATATAAATGGGCTTCTTTGGTCGGATACCATACTTCCCGATTTCAGTATGGGGTCCTTGCATTCGCAACCCGCAAGACCAAAACCAAAATCACCAGAAAGGCTTTAATTAATCTAAGCCCTGGCATTCTGATTATTAATCACTTATTTTTATACTTTCCACGATCTGTTTTTGTCAGCTGGGACCAATCCGGGTAAAAGTTATTGTCAGATCAAGGTTTAATATCATCCGATTCGTCGGGATCTAACAGTCTCACTTCGCGTTCTCCGGTCTCCAGATTTAATCGAATGTGGAGTCCTGCTGGCACTGCCTGACCTGGCTTAACTGCTTGGCCCCCAAATAACAACTTTAAGTTCTATATCTAACTCATCTCATAGCACACTTAGCCCTGTGTAGATATGTACAAAACCTAAGCAAGCCGAAAATGTAAGAGCTAAGGTAGACAAACAACCACGTCGTCAAATAGTTTACTGAATTCACTATCCTTCCTACATAATACACTAAATTTGCAATAAAATAAGCAAAACGAAATAACAGAAAAATATTCAACAGGCATATTTACAAATACGTGCAAAATACAAGCAAACAGACAAGCAATACAGCAAAAATTAAAATCTTGAAAGTCCAAAATAGGGACGAGTATGGTAAGCCATTTTTCTCTCATAAGGGATTCATGCCCAATAAATCATTTCGCAATTAATTAACGGAGGAATTTCCCATTCTGGAATTTAGTGGAATGCAGCCATCACCTAAAACTAAAACAAAAATCAGTTTTTTTCAAAACGTAACCAGAACATAGCACAAACTAAAACACAAGCTAAATTGGCATGAATGGTTTGCCGCCGCTTCTTTCTTTACGCAGGTACGTTTGTAGCGTCGATTTTAATCAAATCGGTAGGAAAAAGCGTTTTCCGTGCTGTTTTCGGAAAATGGTTGCCCTTAAAGGGGCAGTTGGGATAAGGAGCCTTCTTTCGATATGGTTGCCCTGAAAGGGACAGTTGGGATAAGCAACATTCCCTGGGAATGGTTGCCCTTAAAGGGGCAGTTGGGATAAGGATCTTTTCTGGAAATGGTTGCCCTTAAAGGGGCAGTTGGGATAAGCAACATTCCCTGGAAATGGTTGCCCTTAAAAGGGCATTTCGGATAAGGAATTTTTCTGGAAATGGTTGCTCACTTTTGCGGACTCCAACAGCGTAGCATTTGGCTATATCTCGAGATCCACAGGAGCAAACATTTCGATTGCAGATTTGGAATCTGCGTCCCCGAATTACCCTACGACCGACTTTTCAACCAAATCAGACATTAAACGTTTTTATCCATTTTTGACACCTTCACCTGAAAATGGTTGCCCATAAAAGGGCAGTTGGGATAAGAAATTTTCTACTAAATATTGCTGAAAGTTACTTTCCACTTCTTTTTAAAGGGTGTCCTAGCAAATCCACCGGCTAAACTTGACTAACGAGTTCAAAAAACACAGATATTATGCGTTTCTGGGCAGTTTGCTCACTTTTGCGGTCTCCAACAGTGTAACTTTTGGCCACATCTCGAAATTCACAAAAGCTAGAAAAACGTCGATTGCAGATTTGGAATCTACGTCCCCGACTTACTCCAGGACAAACTTTTCAACCAAATCGAAGAGAAAAAGTTTTCGACCATTTTTGACCCCTTCCTCTGATAATGGTTGCCCATAAAAAGGCAGATGGGATAAGGAATTTTCTACTAAATATCACTGAAAGTTAATTTACACTTCTTTTTAAAGGGTGTCCTAGCAAATCCACCGGCTAAACTTGACTAACGAGTTCAAAAAACACAGATATTAGGCGTTTCTGGGCAGTTTGCTCACTTTTGCGGTCTCCAACAGTGTAACTTTTGGCCATATCTCGAGATTCACAAAAGCTAGAAAAATTTCGATTGCAGATTTGGAATCTGCGTCCCCGAATTACCCTAGGACTGACTTTTCAACCAAATCGGAGACAAAAAGTTTTCGACCATTTTTGAGAATCGCCTTGGTCCCCCCTTACGATTTTAAAAAATTAAATTCCCTGCCCTGGTCGACTGGGTGGGTCTAGAGCGATGAAATTAAAATGGGCCAGGTTTGGGACCAACCCCCACATACCCACCAAATTTCAGCTCCGGACGTTGAGCCTAGCTTGAGTTAATAGGGGGGGGACAAGAAGAAGAAGAAGAAGAATAATAACTAGCGCTACTGCAAGAATGTGTTGCCCACGACACATTCCTTTGGGGTATAAATTTTGCTATACACCTTTTAAGCTGTTTCTGTTCAGGAAATCTGTCCCAGGACTCAAAGAGCTTTCAATTAAGTACCATATTGCCCGTTTCAACGAATTTTTGAAAATCCGGTTTTTTCCGGGAATTCCGGATTTTCCAATCTGCAGCCATAACTTTCGCTAGAAATATTTCCGGAAAATATGGTAATGATAAAAATTGCCCAGCTCGACGAGCTCTTTCATTTAAGTACCATATCGACCACTTTTGGAGAAATTTTTCAAAATCCGGAATTTTCCGGGTCGAATATCTCGAAATCCGGAAATTTTCCGGAAATTTCGATTTCAGTTTCGAAATCAGCGTGGTCGAGTTACCCTATGACCAAGTTTTGAGCGAAATCGGAGACAAAAAATTTTTGACCAAATTTTGGATTTTGAAGTTTCGCCTTGGTCCCCCCTTACCAACCGAAAAATTCCGGGATTCGCCATTCCCGGAATCCGGAAGGTATCGGAGCCATCTTGCTTCCGGGAGATGTCCTAGTCAAGGGCTTCAAAATAAGGTATCATCCACCCCTGTACCCCTTCCCAATCTCGAGATCTAGGGGGGGGACAGACGGATAATAATAATAATAATAAGCACAGACCAATAACAAGGTGTTGCCATTTCCTTTGGAAAAGTGGGCAACACAATAATAAATCCTACCGGCATCAACGGGTTGTCGCGCATTTTCCTCTTATTCCTCTGTGCTTATATTGGCTCCGGCTAAAACTCAGTTTTGGAACATTTTCGGACTTTGGCCCTATCACAACTTTTTCCCTCTACTCGCTGAGAGCTTTCGAATAAGTACCATATTGACAACTTTAAGGACAATTTTTAAAATTCCGGTTTTTCCGGGAATTCCCGGATTTTCAGTTTCTCGGCCGTAATTTTCCCTGGACGCATTTCCGGAAAATGTCACAAGAAGGAAAGTTGCTCAGCTCGAGGAGTTCTTTCATTTGAGTACCATTTAGACCACTTTCGGAAAAATTTTTCAAAATCCGGAATTTTCCGGGTCGAATATCTCGAAATCCGAAAATTTTCCGGAAATTTCGATTTCAGTTTCGAAATCAGCGTGGTCGAGTTACCCTTTGACCAACTTTTAAGCAAAATCCGAGACAAAAAATTTTTAAGTCCAAAATCCGGGTTTTCGTGAATTCTCGGATTTTCAGTTTTTCGGCTGTAACTTTCGCTAGACGCATTTCCGGAAAATGTCGCAAGAAGGAAAGTTGTTCAGCTCGGCGAGCTCTTTCATTTGAGTACCATATCGGCCACTTTTGCAGAAATTTTTCAAAATCCGGAATTTTCCGGGTCGAATATCTCGAAATCCGGAAATTTTCCGGAAATTTCGATTTCAGTTTCGAAATCAGCGTGGTCGACTTACCCTATGACCAACTTTTAAGCAAAATCGGAGACAAAAAATTTTTACGTTTCCCTTGGTCCCCCCTTACGATTTTAAAATTTCCGAGAGCCGCCATTCCCGGAATCCGGGAGATATCGGGCTGCCCTTACAAACGGGAGCAGTTCAGGTCACCCTACAACTATGTGGTGAATTTCAGCCCGATCGGTCCAGCCAATCTCGAGAAAAAGGGGGGGGGGACACAAATGTTGACCGGAATAATAAATAAACTAGCGCTACTGCAAGAATGTGTTGCCCACAACTGGTTTTTCTGTTTATTTTTCTGCCATAACTTTCACCAGAAGCATTTCCGGAAAATACGGTAATGATGAAAATTACTCAACACGACGAGCTCTTTCATTTGAGTACCATATCGACCACTTTCGGAAAAATTTTTCAAAATCCGGAATTTTCCGGATCAAATATCTCGAAATCCGTAAACTTTCCGGAAATTTCGATTTCAGTTTCGATATCAGCGTGGTCGAATTACCCTATGACCAGCTTTTAAGCCAAATCGGAGACAAATAATTTTTTGGTCCAAAATCCTCGTTTCCGTGAATTCCCGGATTTTCAGTTTTTCGGCCATAACTTTCGCTACACGCATTTCCGGAAAATGTCGCAAGAAGGAAAGTTGTTCAGCTCGACAAGCTCTTTCGTTTGAGTACCATATCGACCACTTTTAGAGAATTTTTAAAAATCCGAAATTTTCCGGGGCGAATATCTCGAAATCCGTAAATTTTCCGGAAAGTTCGATTTCAGTTTCGAAATCAGCGTGGTCGAGTTACCCTATGACCAACTTTTGAGCGAAATCGGAGACAAAAAATTTTTGACCAAATTTTGAATTTTGAAATTTCGCCTTTGTCCCCCCTCCCAACCGAAAAATTCCGGGATTCGCCATTCCCGGAATCCGAAGGTATCGGAGCCATCTTGCTTCCCGGAGATGTCCTAGTCAAGGGCTTCAAAATGAGGTATCAACCACCCCTGTACCCCTTCCCATTCTCGAGATCTAGGGGGGGGACAGACGGATAATAATAATAATAATAATAAATCCTACCGGCATCAACGGGTTGTCGCAGCCATTTTCCTCTTATCTAAAGGGCGAAAACTCAGTTTTGGTACATTTTCAGGCTTTGGTGCTATTGCAACTTTTTTCCTACTCGCTAAGAGCTTTCGAATGAGTACCATAGAGTCTACTTTTGTGACAATTCTTAGAAATTCGGTTTTTCCGGGAATTCCGGATTTTCGGTTTTTCGGCCATAACTTTCGCTGGACGCATTTCCGGAAAATGTCGCAAGAAGGAAAGTTGTTAAGCTCGACGAGCTCTTTCATTTGAGTACCATGTCGACCACTTTCGGAGAAGTTTTCCAAAAATCCGGAATTTTCCGGGTCCAATATCTCGAAATCCGTAAACTTTCCGGAAATTTCGATTCCAGCTTCGAAATCAGCGTGGTCGAATTACCCTATGACCAACTTTTGAGCAAAATCGGAGACAAAAATTTTTAAGTCCAAAATCCGGGGTTTCGTGAATTCCCGGATTTTCAGTTTTTCGGCTATAACTTTCGCTAGACGCATTTCCGGAAAATGTCGCAAGAAGGAAAGTTGTCCGGCTCGACGAGCTCTTTCATTTGAGCTCCATATCGACCACTTTTGGGGAAAATTTTCAAATTCCGATATTTTCCGGGGCGAATATCTCGAAATCCGTAAATTTTCCGGAAAATTCGTTTTCGGTTTCGAAATCAGCGCGGTCGAATTACCCTATGACCAACTTTTGAGCGAAATCGGAGACAAAAAATTTTTACGTTTCCCTTGGTCCCCCCTTACCATTTTTAAAAATTCCGGGAGCCGCCATTCCCGGAATCCCGGAGATATCGGGATGCCCTTACAAACGGGAGCACTTCAGGTCACCCTACAACTATGGTGAGAATTTCAGCCCGATCGGTCCAGCCAATCTCGAGAAAAAGGGGGGGGACACAAATGTTGACCGGAATAATAAATAAATAAATAAAGAAACTTAGCCATATCAAAGGGTTGTCTTTTTTTTAAAAAAATGCGACAACCCAATAACTAGCGCTACTGCAAGAATGTGTTGCCCACAACACATCCCTTTGGGGTATAGATTTTACTAGATACCTTTTGAGTTATTTCTGTGCAGGAAATCTGACCCAGCACTCAAAGTGCTTTCAATTACGCACCATATTGCCCATGTTTCAAAGAGTTTTTGAAAATCCGGTTTTTTCCGGAAATTCCGGCTTTTCCATTCTGCTGCCATAACTTTCGCTAGAAGCATTTCCGGAAAATACGATAAGGATAAAAATTACTCAATTACTCAGCTCGACGAGCTCTTTCATTTGAATACCATATCGACCACTTTTGAAGAAATTTTTCAAAATCCGGAATTTTCCGGATCGAATATCTCGAAATCCGCTAATTTTCCGGAAATTTCGATTTCAGTTTCGAAATCAGCGTGGTCGAGTTACCCTATGACCGACGTTTGTGCAAAATCGGAGACAAAAAATTTTTGACCAAATTTTGAATTTTTGAAATTTCGCCTTGGTCCCCCCTTACCATCCGAAAAAATCCGAATTTTCAAATCCCGGAATTTCGGACCCATCTTGCTTCCGGGAGATGTCCTAGTCAAGGGCTTCAAAATAAGGTATCAACCACCCCTGTACTCCTTCCCAATCTCGAGATCTAGGGGGGGGACAGACGGATAATAAGCACAGAACGATAACAAGGTGTTGCCATTTCCTTTGGAAAAGTGGGCAACACAATAAGCACAGACCAATAACAAAGTGTTGCCCATTCCTTTGGAAAAGTGGGCAACACAACAAGCAAAGTGGCATGAACGGGTTGCCGCTGCATTTTTCCTCTTATAAATAAGATAAGTCAATTATCCTAGGATAATACCCCTTGTCCCTATGACAACTTTTTATCTACTCAATGAGAGCTTTCGGATGACACTGGTATCGACCGCTTTCGACAACTTTTAATTTTGACCCATTTTGACTGGTTTCGGCCTTTTTTGACCCCTTTCATGCCCCGTAACTCAGTTTCTGTACAGTTTGGTGCTTTGGCGGCATGACAATTTTTTATCTACTCAACGAGAGCTCTCGAATGATACCGGCATCGACCGGATACGACAATTTTCAGTTTTGACCAATTTTGGACGGTTTTGTCCATTTTTGACCCCTTTGGAGCCCCGTAACTCATTTTCTGTACATTTTGGTGCTTTGAACCTATTACAACTTTTTATCTACGCAACGAGAGCTTTCAAATGATACCGATATGAGCCCGATCTGAGAACTTTCAATTTTGAGCCATTTTGGCCGTTTTTGGCCATTTTTCACCATTTTTCGCCTCATAACTCAAAATGAGTGCATTTTCAGGCCTTGAGCCTATTACAACTTTTTCATTACTCGTCGAGAGCTTTCGAATGATACCGATATGAGCCCGATCTGAGAACTTTCAATTTTGAGCCATTTTGGCCGTTTTTGGCCATTTTTCACCATTTTTCGCCTCATAACTCAAAATGAGTGCATTTTCAGGCCTTGAGCCTATTACAACTTTTTTATTACTCGTCGAGAGCTTTCGAGTGATACCAAAATTAGCTCATTTGGACAACTTTTTTATTTTACTCATTTTTACTCACGGGGGTGCTCCGGGAGCACCTCTGCTCCCCCGGGGCTCCCCGCGCTTCCGGGAGCAGTTCAAGTCAAGACCTTCAAAATGAGGTATCAACCACCTCTCTACCCCTTCCCAATCTCGAGATTGAGGGGGGGACAAGAATCCGGAGAATAATAAATAATAAGTCAAAAGGCATCAAGTGGTTCCCGCCCGACATTTTTCCGTTTATAGAATGAGTTTATAATATTCGGGGCCCCATAACTCATTTGTCCTATATTTTGACGCGATGAACCTATTACAACTTTTTATCTACGCAACGAGAGCTTTC
The DNA here is from genome assembly GCA_030248195.1 of Trissonchulus latispiculum. Taxonomy (NCBI): domain Eukaryota; kingdom Metazoa; phylum Nematoda; class Enoplea; order Enoplida; family Ironidae; genus Trissonchulus; species Trissonchulus latispiculum. The sequence continues at coordinate 23,091 of JASAND010026536.1, forward strand.
GAATGATCCAATATTAACCCAACTTTCAGTCTTGACCCATTTGACCTGGTTTTGGCCATTTTTGACCCGTTTGAGGCTCCGTAACTCATTTCTCCTACATTTTGGTGTTTTACCCCTATTACAACTTTTTATCCACGCAACGAGAGCTTTCGAATAATACCCATATTGGGGGGTTTCCGTCACTTTCAATTTTGACCATTTGCAGCATCACCGTATCGAGTAATTGCGAATTGTGTGACACTATGGAACCCAGGTGCCCGGAGGGTATTCCCGCATCGGGTGCCACCCTACATGCAAAATTTCAGGCCAACTAGTTGACTCTAGCTCGAGATAAAGGCGGAAAACCCCTTCAAACGGCCGTTTTGGCCGTTTTTGGCCATTTTTGACCCTTTTTCGCCTCATAACTCAAAATAGGTACATTTTCAGGCCTTGACCCAATTACAACTTTTTCATTACTCGCCGAGAGCTTTCGAATGATACCTAAATTAGCTCATTTGGACAACTTTTTTATTTTACTCATTTTTACTCACGGGGGTGCTCCGGGAGCACCTCTGCTCCCCCGGGGCTCCCCGCGCTTCCGGGAGCAGTTCAAGTCAAGACCTTCAAAATGAGGTATCAACCACCTCTCTACCCCTTCCCAATCTCGAGATAGACATGGTGGACACGAAATTGTGGACAATAATAATAAGAAGAATAATAATAATAAACATGTCCAGAACATAGGGTTCCAAACCCTTTGGAAAAGGGCGGGAACCCAATAAAGAAATAACGGACATACCCAAGTTAAAGGGTTGCCTTTTTGTTGAAAAAGCGGCAACCCAACAAGCAAAGTATCATGAATGGGTTGCCGCTGCATTTTTCCTCTTATAAACGAGATAAGTCAATTATCCTACGATAGTACTCCTTGTCCCTATGACCACTTTTTATATACTCAAAGAGAGCTTTCGAACGATACCCATTTTGTGGGTTTTCCAAAATTTTTGATTTTGACCCATTTTGGTCGGTTCTGGTCATTTTTGACCCCTTTGAGTTCCCGTAGCCAATGTTCTGTACATTATGGTGCTTTGGCCCTATTACAACTTTTTAGCTGCGCAATGAGAGCTTTCGAATGACACCGGTGTCGACCGGATCCGACAATTTTCAATTTTGACCCATTTTGGCCGTTTTTGGCCATTTTTGACCCCTTTGAGGCCCCGTAACTCATTTTCTGTACATTTTGGTGCTTTGGCTCTATTACAACTTTTCATCTACTCAACGAGAGCTTTCGAACGATATCCATATTGGGCGGTTTCGGTTACTTTCGATTTTGACCCATTTTGACCGATTTTGGCCATTTTTGACCCATTTGAGGCTCCGTAACTCATTTCTCCTCCAGTTTGGTGCGTTGGCCCTATTACAACTTTTCATCTACATAACGAGAGCTTTCGAATGATACCGATATGAGCTTGATCCGAGAACTTTCAATTTTGAGCCATTTTGACCGTTTTTGGTCATTTTTGACCATTTTCGGCCTCGTAACTCAAAATGAGTGCATTTTCAGGCCTTGACCCTATTACAACTTTTTCATTACTCGCCGAGAGCTTTCGAATGATACCAATATTAGCTCATTTGGACAACTTATTTATTTTACTCATTTTTACTCACGGGGCTGCTCCGGGAGCACCTCTGCTCCCCCGGGGCTCCCCGCGCTTCCGGGAGCAGTTCAAGTCAAGACCTTCAAAATGAGGTATCAACCACCTCTCTACCCCTTTCCAATCTCGAGATAGAGGGGGGGGACAAGAATCCGGAGAATAATAATAACTAGCAAAGTGGCATGAATGGGTTGCCGCTGGCATTTTTCCTCTTATGCCATTAGTTTTTTCCGTTTGTAATGGGTTTTGCCCATGATTGCTACAATGGCATATATGCGGAGATAAACCCCTTGTGTTTTTATATCAAGTCCTGATCACATCTGATCTTTGTGGCTGATCTCTGATCTCAAGCTTCCATTTGTAGTTGCCATAAATCTGAAACACAAAAACACCAATATACATTTATGTGTTCATCAAATACAATTAAAGCCTACATTGTCCACGGAGAGGAAACCTCTCTACCTCTTTCGTGCATTGTTCTATCAGCTTTAAATTTCAATTTTTGGTATTTTTGTCAACTTGAGACATAGTCGAAGCATAGAACGCACAAAAGAAGCATCCCCATCGCAGTAGGGGCCGCCCCCGATGGCGTGTAGGAGAGCACACGGGTTTTTGTTTTTTTATTTTATTAAAAAATCAAACACATATACAACAGTAGCAATGCAAAATACAGCATTCAACAGTCACCCGTAAGATATTTCAAGCTTGTCTATTGATGCCAATCCATTCCACGTCGTTGCCTTCCGTTTGATGTGTAAGTAATATATGTTTGGTTAAGCGATACCATCACTCAGAGAGCAATGAACTACTCTGTAGGTATCAGTATCACCTCAGCCTATTAAAATTTTAATTTCAAGCTTCTCCATTGATGCCAATCCATTCCACGTCGTTGCCTTCCGCTTGATGTGTAAGTATCTAATAAATGTTTGGTTAAGCGATACCATCACTCAGAGAGCAATGAACTACTCTGTAGGTATCAGTATCACCTCAGCCTATTAAAATTTTAATTTCAAGCTTGTCCATTGATGCCAATCCATTCCACGTCGTTGCCTTCCGTTTGATGTGTAAGTATCTAATAAATGTTTGGTTAAGCGATACCATCACTCAGAGAGCAATGAACTACTCCGTAGGTATCAGTACAATCACATCCTATTAAAATTTTATTTCTAATTCTAATTTTGCTCAGCTAAAGTGAGCAATGAGCTACACTTTATTATTATTCATTTTCTAAATTTGAAACGCAGGTTTTCAGATGCGAATGTGAGCATTTAGCCACACATCTTGCTTTAGCCATACAGCTAAACTGTGCAATGACCTACACTTTGTTAGTATTATTCAAATTTGAAACGCAAGTCTGATCAATGAACTACACACTGAACACTGAATCCAAGAAGATAACTTAACTTGAAGCAAAGCTGAAATTTTAACTTTACACTAACCATTTTGTCAAGACTTCTAGATTAAAGAGTTTAAACCACACTATATATACTCTACTATATGTATACTATATATAAACCATACTGTAAGTATAAACGGTGTTTTGAGTGTGCAATGAACTACACATTGGCATCGTGAAATTAGAAACATTTTGTCCTCAAAATTATTGATGTTTGTAAAACATTCAACTGATATATTAAGCTTAGCAAAGCGTCTCGTAATAAAATGCATTGTGTTCACCTAGCTATATACTAAACAAAGATCTTTGCCTATGCTATTTCTTGCAAATTTGAAATATTACGCACAGCTGATATCAATCTTCGCAATTCTTCACTAGTCCTATCAAAATCAAAATTAAGTATAGTATTTAATGACGGATAGTATACAAAGGATAACAATTGACAGTAAACTGAAACACCTGAACAGTATGGTAAGTAAGAGAAACAGAATTCAATTATACTAGTAGTAAACAGTTAGACATAGAACGAACAAAGAAAATACATATATAGATTCAGAAACCAATGTGTTATAATGTAAAGCTCAATTTGGATCGTGTGGAATACAAAAACAGAATATTCTCAACTGGAGAGAAGAAGATTAACACATTCTCACCAATTAAAAACATTCTGTTTCCATTACTTTTGATGCATTCAAAATTTATTTGATTACGTTTATTTGAATGTTGCAGTATTTCTTGCTTACTTTCATTTATTAGAAAGCGTTTTCAGTGCGTTTTCAAGATTTAGTTACACTAAACCGGGATGTAGCAGCATCCAAAGTACAGCTACATATAACAGATACAGACACAATACGATGCAACTCTACAAAACACAACAATACAGTACACAACAAAGCTGACAGTCTATAAAATACAGCGGATGTACTAAATCTACTTTTCTATGCCTGATTATAACCAAATTTTGATAATCTGAAGAGATGACTATGTTTCTGTACAATATATTTTGAATGAAATATTTTAAATATTCACAGTGCAGACACTACAAGATGAGAAGAAGATTTACACATTCTCTATCCTATATGTAATGACTGAACTGGCATTTTAAGCTCTATTCTAGGATTCCAATGATTTCATACAGAAACAAAGGCACTTTGATATGACTGCTAAAGTGATTCTTTCCATTTTTCAATATGCGAAATTTGATCATATGTTCACTAAGGACGAATTCGTTTGACCAATTTTGGTAATCTGAACACATCACTATGTTTCTGTACAATTAATTTTGAATGAAATATTCTAAATATTCACAGTGCACACACTACAAGATGAGAAGAAGATTAACACATTCTCTATCCTATACGTAGTTACTGAACTGGCGTTTTAAGCTCTGCAGTACGATTCCAGTGGTTTCGAACAGAAACAAAGGCACTGTTACTCGTTGCAAAAGTGGCTTTTTTCAATTTTTCAAATTCTGTATATAAACTTTGATTATACATTATCTACTGATGAATTCACTTGACCAACTTTAAACATTCATTACGCTATATGATCAACAAACAATTACACATTTTGTGAACGAAACTAAAAAAACACTGACATGCATTTGCAACAGACTGGTCACACAAACACTGCTTCATCACGCATTCTTATTATTGTTTCAACCTATATATAACAATAATATTGCGTACTTATACTTTCGCATACGTAGGTTACCAGATGCTGAAATCTAGTTTTGCTGTCAGCAAACAATCAGAACAAACAGTAACTTCCGAGAAGAAGATTGACACATTCTCATCGCCACTGCTTATACTGATCACTCCCTGACTATTGCAATTTTGGAAGTCTTTTTTCACAACAACAATAGCACTTAACACTCTTACTGAGAAGTCGATTGACGCATTCTCAAACAGCGCCAAGTGCTCTTGTCAAAATTTCTTTAAATAACTAAAAAATTCCATGACAGTTACGAACTTAAGTAGCTTCAGGATCAATTCCATACGTTTCAGATATATCCGTCTACATATTACATCAATACTCATATCAACAGACACTAATAGTGATTCTAATAGTAATGGAACACAAATAGCTACTTTCTACATTAACACTAAATCTAACAGTACAAAGCATAATTCCAAACAATAATAAACAATAGGGTAAGAGAAGTAGATTGACTCATTCTCTACACCACAACATTGGGATAGGACATACGGGTCAGAGAAGCAGATTGACTCATTCTCTACACCACAACATTGGGATAGGACATACGGGTAAGAGAAGTAGATTGACACGTTCTCTTCCCTGCAGAGACATACAGGAGGCAGGATGGACAGGGATTACAACCAGTAGTTTATGAGCGTTCTCCTAAGGCAGTTTTTCAAGAACCAGGAGGTAGGCATTGTTCAGGGTCACATCAGGATGGTCTCGTGCATCTCTGAGAGTCTCGTCGCTAATATAGAGCCATTTCTGGTTACGATAAACCTGGCAGTCATAGTGTCCAGAATTTATGGTGTCCCCGTAGTGTCTGATAATGGCGGTGCATTTATAGTGGACACCCCCGAAGACGATATCAGTCCAGTTGAAGTTCTCAAACTGAATGTTCATACGAGCCAAACCACGACCTCCAGCCAGATACTGGAATAAGGTCACTCGCAGAACGAGAACGTCACCGGATGCGTCAATGTCATGCCAGATTTGGCTTCTCTGGCGACTACCACATCTAAGACAGTCGATGTCTTCGTCGGCCATCTCTACAACGCCGCGATGAGCAAAGCGGACAGCCTGTTCAAAGTCAATCAGACCTGAGCCCACTTTCAAGTCTACCACTGGTTCCCGGGTCACTCTGGTGGGTCTAACGTCACTGCACCGGCAGCACCGTACAAACGTCGTTATCTCGTTCCCAAACAGATCCTTAACTCCATCACTGCAGCCTTCAATGACAGAGCAAAGAAATTCTGCAGCGTCCTGCTGAATATTCTCACTATATTCAACGTTAGTCTTGGATCGCAGCGGGACACTGGACAGCCTGACTATGCCCCGGCGTCGTGACTCATTGAAATACTGGGCCACCTGTTTCTCGATCGGATTCCTCGATCTCAGGCTGATCAAGGCATCCAGCGAAGGCAGCGTCAACAGTCCCTGAATCACTGTATTCGCGTAACAGCAATTCTCGCCACGATTATGCATGGCTACGAAATTAACGTCAGAGTCAATTCTGGGAAGAGGAACAGTAGAGGCCGCGGGCACCACCATGGTCTTCTCTGATTCGCTGACCACAGCCACTGATGCTTTAGTAGCTCCAGCAGTGCTAGCAGCACCCTTCTTCTTGGCAGGCTTCTGACGACCCCTTTTCCGACCAGGCTTTACAGGAGCTGGCTTCTCTGCCGCACCGGTAATGGCAGCATCCACAGTAGGAGCCGGAACAGGTGGCAAAGCCGTTTTCACAAACGTTGACGCAACGTTTTTATCTGCTTTGCTCCATTCCACCTGCTCCTGTCGCCTTCGAATAGTGAGATTAGGACCAGGCATTGGCACCATAGTTCCGCCGACAGACACAAAGATGGCCTCATGATCCGAATAGTGGGTGGAAATTAGTCCAGCATGGCAAGGCTCGAAGTTAGCCCAGACATGATCCAGACCGCTGCCAAGATTGGTGGTACGTCGCCGTATCAGACACCTGAAGCCCTTTGATGTCATCCACTGTTCAAATCGACCAGTTTCCTCAGTGGGGCGTACCATGTCCACATTGAAATCACCCATGATTACCTTGCGTCGACCTCTGGCAAAGGATTCCAGTCCCTCCAGCAGATCAGCCAAGGGCAGACTGGGACTTCGGTACACCATGACCACGGTGAAAGACTGGTCTCCGCCAACAACAACGGTGAACAGTTCAAGTTTCAGATCATCGTCACCACTCCAGGATGCGCCCAGAATACCACTGCGGCTGTAATATGATGCCAAACCACGAACACCCTTCGCGCGGGAATCAACGACGGGACCAATCAGATGTGGCATGAAAGGCATGGAGTAATTGGCAGCTTCAGAAGGTCTCAGCCGCGACTCAGCAAAACCAATGATTTCGCCCACTGAAAACCGAGAGTCAGATGTAATCTGGGCAAAATACTTTCGGAGAGATGCCACATTCTGATAGATGGCAACTTTTCCCTCTTGAACCAAATCAATCTCCTCTGTAAGAGAAAACTGACAATCTGGGGACCGTAGACGTTCCATCTCATTGGCTACAGTCTTGCTGGTCTTCACTTTCTTCTTGGAAAAATTGACCAGAAAAAGTCCCTCCAAAGATGTTACCCGGGACAAGGCTGGCCGACCTCTGAAATGTGATGGGGGTACCCCCCAACCCCCCCCCTAGAATTCCGACCTCAGAAATTTCGAAAAATGGCCAAAATATGCAAAATTGCTGTAATTTAGCCCTTTTTTCATCAAAATAAGGCTTGTTCTTAACATTTTAGGTGTTTTTGCACCGTTTTAATGCGATTTTAGGTCAAAATTTTAGAAAAGTTTTTCAAAAAATGACCATTTTTCGACCAGATTTAGCAAACTTTTTGGGTCCAGAAATCGTTGGGGGTATCCCCCCCAAATTTTTGACCAAATTTACCCCCCCCCCCCAGATTTTTTGACTTACCCTCCCCCCAACTTTTGGCTACAAATTTGGGGTAAATTTTTTGGTCAAAAATTTGTGAAGGGATACCCCCCCAACCCCCACCCCCAAAGGAAACTGGCACTTACAAAGATGGGGGCAGTGGCGGCGCCAGGGGGGGCAGTAGCGGCGCCAGGATTTTTTGAAGGGGGGGGGGGCCACTGGGGCCCGACCCAAAAATCCGGCAGCCTTTTTTTGGGAAAACCAAAATTTTTGCCAAATTTTAGCAAATTTTACCTTCATTTTCCAAAAACTTTTCCAAATTTTAGCAAACTTTTTTCGATTTTTAGCAAAAATTTGCCGATTTTTTAAAAAATTCTTAAAAACACTCAAATTATGCATATAAACAGCTGAAAAATTTTTCAAGGGGGGGGCGAGACCCCAAAGGGAGAGGCCCAAATCGCAAAGGGGGGGGCCCGGGGCCCCCCCTGGCGCCGCCACTGGGGGGCCCCCTTGCGATTTGGGCCCCTCCCTATGGGGTGTCGGCCCCCCCCTTGAAAAATTTTTCAGCTGTTGCAAAAAATCGAAAAATGTTTTCTAAAATTTGAGAACATTTTTGGAAAATGAAGGTAAAATTTGCTAAAAATTTTGGATTTCCCAAAAAAGGTCGCCGGATTTTTGGGTCGGGCCAACCCCCCCTCCAAAAAATCCTGGCGCCGCTACTGGATGGGGGGGACAAAAATTTTGCCTTGGTCCCCCTTCCCCTTATGTTTCGAAAAAAATTTTTTGTCTCCGATTTGGAAGAGAAGGTGCCCGTATGGTAAATGGAGGTCGCTGATTTCAAAAACAATCGATCGATCAGTAGAATCGATCGATCAAAAAATTTTTTGTCTCCGATTTTCGCGAAAAGTCGCCTATAGGGTAATTCGGGGGCGCTGATTCCGAATCTGCAGTCTAAAATTCGATCAGAGCTGCCGAATTCGACTTATAGACGATTTTTGAAAAAAAATCGATGAAAATCGATCTTTGCGGGTGCAGGATCGATTTTCATGAAATTTCGACTGCAGATTCGGAATCAGCGCACCCGAATTACCCTATAGGCGACTTTTCGCGAAAATCGGAGACAAATGTTTTGATCGATTATGATCGATCGATTGATCGGATCGATCACTTGATTCGATTTTTGAAATCACCGACCTCGATTTACCCTAGGGGCACCTTCTCACCTAGGGTTGGGGGTTGGGTACTCCCCCCAAAATTTTCGACCAACTTTACCCCCCTAGATTTTTGGAATATCCCTACCCCCACTTTTGGTTACTCCCCCCGACCCGAACCCCCCAGCACTTTTTTGGGGTCAAAAAATTAGCTAAACTTTGCTAAAAAATGGTCATTACTCATTTTTTGAAAGATTTTTCTCAAATTTCGCCTCGCCCTGATCGCTATGGGCAAGGTACGGTACCCAAATCTTCCAGAAATAGTTCTGACATATAGCGCTTTGATATCGTGTAAAATAATCCATAGATCAATGTATACTTTTCTGTGAGATACAATCAAAGTGCGAAAAATTGGGTGTTGTAGGTCTATACGGGTGGAGGCTAACTAACCTCTAATGAGCTGTTGTTTACCAAATGAACCCAACTTTGCTCCAGTTAATACCCCAAGTATCTGTCTTAACTTATGTAAAAATGACGTGATTTCGTTAATCCCTGCGTTCGCAGTGCTAGATTACATTATCGGTATTGTCGCTGTAATTTGGTGCCATTTCGAAGATGTGAGCCAATTACTCCTAATTACTATGGCAGAATCGGCTGAAACTTTGCGCATTACAGGCCAGTGAGTGTACCAAGATATGACAAAGCTAGGTCACTAAACCTCGCTGCAGTGTTTAGATATGCAAGATTGATTAGTATGGATGGCTATCGCTCCAAAAAGCTCTAAGACAGTTGTAGGCGTATATATACTGAACGAAGGAAGCGCCATATCGAAAAACTGATTTCATATTCGGATTCAGCAGGTCAAATAACCCCTATAACCACCTTTTCGGCGAAATCGGAGACAAAAAATTTTTGACCCCATTTTTACCGCGCTTAGATAGCTTTTCAGGCCTAAAAATAAGGGTTATTTCTTAACAAAAAGTTTGCTAGCACACTAACCAGAAAGCCTAAGTCCACGAAACCTACAGACAGTTTGCCCCTATTAGAGCCTAATATTTGCTAAAAAGCTGGAGTAGGCTAGGGGCTGTCAATTTTATTAGATCGAAATCGGCGCACGGTCACATCGCAACTTTTCGCAAAATTTCAAACTTTGACTGTTATAGCTGAAGAAGGAAGCAACGCACGAAAGCCGGAATGCTTTTAATATTTAGCACTAGTAACAGATAACATTTATGGCTGAAGGTTTCAGGATTGGTCAAACCGTTAATCCGCCAGAGCTGAAAAAACCTTTTGAAAAATATATACCATTTTTCCTCACTAAAATTTGTACTTTCGCGTCCTGCCAAAAACGGTGTATATGAGATATATTGTTGTCCACCCTAAACTTTTTTACTTCGATATGTTGGTTAATGTTGGGGGGAAAAGTAGCTCTCTCCGACGATGTCGTGCCAACCCCTTCGTAGCCCCCCCCTTAGTTACATACTAAACAAACAGCAATAAACTTAGTCTATATTTTGTCCAGTCTCGATTTAAACAATTAAAAAGATTAAATTTAAGCTAAAACTGACATTTGATTATACAACAGCGCACTCTATAATTTTGAAATAGCATAGATCGGCGCCAAGGCTTCACTAATTTCAATTCAGCATTAGGTATCTTTACCACTACTTAAATTTAAAAGTTTCGACGGTCTTGTGCTATCTAATCTGAGTTATTAAGTATTATTTTTGTTTTATAATATATTAATATATTAATATTCATACCAATGATACATTAGACATTATTATTACAAATTCTGAACATTCTAAATCTAAGTAATGCAATAGCGCCGTAGGCGAAAAGTTTTGAATAAATCATATTCTGGTTATAAGAGAATCGCAGTTTTTCAAAAGGTTTTAAAGAAGTTTGATAGAATTTTTAAAAATTTTAATAAAATTTTGCTTTTGATAATAGGCTAAAATTGGTTCCGGTTCCTGAACGTTTTCAAAAACCGGAACCGGAACCGAAAAGTACCGGAACCGGAATTCCGGTCGATCCCTAGTATACGTATATATACGTACGTATACATTGGATGTTTATTTCTTACAAAAAGTTGTATCGCGGCGACGGAGCGACAAAAGACCGGGCGAATGCAAAACCGAATTTTAAGAAAAAATTCCAATAGCAAACAGCACATGAGGACCAACTACAAAAAGCTTTAACAATTTTTAAAAAAAACTGAAAAAATCAAAAATATATATATATATGTATATATATATATATATAGCTGTTTATGTTATGCAAATGGCAAAATTTTTTAATTTTGTCACTCCAAAAGGGGGTCAAGACCCCTTGAACCCCCACCTGGGTGAGGCCCTGCTGAGGGGGTATGTTACCCCCCCCCACAAAGGCGTAAGTGGGGAGGGGTAGCCCCCTGCCTTTTTTCAACCCTCCCCGAGAGCTTTTTTGAGGGGACGTCACGCCGACCCAACTGAGGGAATCTCGAAAAAGCGCACAATACCTGGTTATTTTTAGGGTAAATATTTCAAAAATGTCCAAATTTTTGGCTTAAAATGTTTATAGCAAGCTTAACAAAAAATCACCCCATCCTGACTCACAGGAAAGTCGCAGACCCAATTTTTTTCTTGGTGATTGCCACACATCTCTACATTATAGCCTGTGAGTTTGAGCTTCTACGCCCTCTCCATGCGTTCAGGGCAGACCTTCAAGTGAGGGTACCCATAACCTCAAAAACGTTCATGACCGAAGTTCAAATTTCGGCTGCTATGTACTTAGGGGAAACCCTAGGCAACCCATATTGTTCATATGACATGTCCTGACTGTGCGCTATCGATACATACATATATATATATATATATATATAGAAGTTCTCAGTCGGACGTCTGAACCGTCCTGGGGTGGGTGATTTTTCGTTAACGTTTTAACTAATAAAAAATCACTTTCATATTTTGTTACTGAAGTCGGAACAGCAGCTAAATCAAACTAACGCTAAATTCGAGCTCGAACAGCTTCGAAAACCCTTATATATACCCGTTGTTTTTGAGGTTGCCTATTACTTCTGGGAGTCCAACCTGGTAAGCTGCCTGGCCTGAACCGTCCGACCGTAAACGTGATTACAGAAGTCAGTATTGGCCTATATATAGTTACCTAAAATCTAATGCCAGATTTAAATTCTGCACACTAGAAAACCCCCTAGGACGTGTTTGTAGCAGTTCGGCTGGCTTTTTTTCCTAGGCAAAAATTTTGGGGGGGGGAAGTCTGGGGGGTCTCCCCCAGGTCTGGAGGGGGCACAGATTTCTAGGGGGCGAAACTTTTTCGAAAAATGCTTATAAAATAGCTATTTTTGCTGCTGAGATAAAAAATTAACTATTTTGAAAACACGAAACTTTTGATCGAAACCAAATCAAATTTTCTGTTACCCTATTAAACATGAAAGCTAAATACAAATTAACTATATATATACAAGCCTACCTTCGGCAATTACTGCGTTCCTGCAATTGCACAGTTCAGTTCTTGAGCTATCGTAAAAGAAGAAATGCAAAATTGAAAGGGAGTTCCAACTTCAAACCATTAGCAGAAAAAGCAAAAAATTCTCCGAAAATAAGTAAGAGACATATTAATTTAATTTTGCATGTAATCCTCTTATTGGTGTTTTCTGCACCAAAGAAAAACGCTTTAAGTTAAAGCTTTAATAAACATGCACACATTTCTCAACCGCTCTGAACATGTCTTGTAACCTTATAAGAGATCTGGGATATGGGCGCATAATTAATTAATTATGTGCCCGCATTAATTAATTTTTGTAATTTAATTTAATGAAATTGAAGTCGGAAAGCTTTGAATTAAACTTGATACATTTCTCAACTGCTTTGTAGCATTTACAGACTGAATATGCTTGCAGCATAGATAAAGCAGGTTTCATAAAATGTCCTTTCTCGCCTATGCTATTCTCAGTAATGCCATTCTCGGCAATGCAAACTATGGCTTTTAGTCTTTCTCGGTAATGCAAGTAACAAGCATTATCCATTCTCGGCAATCCAATTCTTGGCAATGCCTTTCTCGGCAATGCAATTTATGATTCTTTGACTTTCTCGGCAATGCAAGACATGAGCATTGATCTTTCTCGGCAATGCAATTCTCGGCAATGCCTTTATCGGCAATGTGCATTCTCGGCAATGCAATTCTCGGCAATGCCTTTCTCAGCAATGCGCATTCTCGACGTACAATTCTCGGCAATGAAGACACCCCGTTGAAATATGCCTAAAAGGTTATCGCATTTGCTAACCTTGAAAGCCATGATTTCGTGAGTACTTTCATCTTCCAGTTGTTGGAATGTTTGATAAAGCAATGGAACGGCAGTCATGTAAATGAAGAGAACGATGCAGCTGAGAAAGGGTGCAAGACGGTCAACTCGAATCGATAATACCCCACTATGTGAGCCAGTCATTCTTCTTTAATCACCTTCAAATGTAATAATTTTGATCAAAAACAACCGACTTTACAACAGAGTTCTGATCTAATAAGTAATATTCAGTTCAGGGGCTAATATGGTCAACCTAAACCCCTATTAAATCACTATGACTATACCACAACCCAACTGTTATTAACTTGTTAAAATAAATTATTGTGTTATTACTCTCTTATTAAATTATTATTAATATTATTAAATTAAATTATTACTATCTTAATTATTATTATTATAGTTATTATTATATATTATATTATGAATATCTGAAAATAACGGAGCCAGCTATGTAAATTCTTTCGGTCCTGCACAAAGGTTGGGACGAAACGCTTTACGCTAAATAATTGAAAAATGAAAATATTCTGGGTGGACATGTGTGTGCCCAAAAACGTATCAGCTCATAATGAGGTTTATACATTGTCAATAAATCTCACTCAGACAGTTATTAAACAAAAAATAGCGCCTGAGATCTGGACAGGACATAAGTTTCTATGTACAAGAGTTAAAACTAATTTTTCTGTCAACTAAAATCATGCTTCGACGTTTGGTGTTCAAAAATTCAAATCTTTCAAGAAAATTGAGACTGAAAAGAAATTGGAAGTGGCCTTGCAAATGTAAACGTTTTATGGTGTCCTCAAATTTCAGGTCAGATATTCATCCTTTTAAATTTATTTAACTCGCTCGTGTAGTTGACAATTTTTCTAAACCTCGGTGATTGCATTTGAGGTCGTAAAAATTGACCATATCATTTCGAAAAGTAGGAAATCAGAGCAGAGCAGAGTAGTAAAAAGTTTGCAAATGCTAAAATTTTCTACGTTGTGTAACATGATGACTACTCATGCATGATGTGATCTGAACGTTTCGGGCCAGCAACGAACTCAATAAGCAATGAATAACTGGACATAAAAACCAAAAATTACTAAATTCCTTGAGGTTAGGAGGAAAATAAGTTAAGCTTAATAATTACATAGTATTCAGAAATTTCTTAACGGCACAACTCTACTTGTTCATAAAATGCTCTTGGTTACAAAACACACAGGGTTAGGAAAGCAACCTCGCTTAACCTAAGTAAGTAAGTAAGTAAGCTTAACCTCGCCTGTTGCATCGGCATACGGTCAAAAGAGTTATTTTCTACGTAACTCATTTAGTAAACATTTTGCCCTGGGTAACCTGCATAGAAAAGCTGCAGAGTTTAGGTGTTGATTTTTATCTCGCATGTCCAAATTAACCTTGCAGATTTTAATCCTTTTCTGTACAGAACCAAAGGGATTAATGTCTGGGTTCTGGGTAAATGTTTATCTACTTTTTTACTTTTGTTTCAATTACCCGAAGAGCAAAAATACCTTTTTAAAACATCCCCACCGAAGAAAATGTAACATAATCAGATCACGGGCACATAAGCTAATTATCTTTTTGCAAACTTGGCAAGTTTTTTGATAAGTGCATGCTTTTATCGAAGCTTAATTCCAAGAAAATTCAAAACTTCGTGCAGCAAACGAAAGAGTGCAGGGGAGCTACGGTATGTGGCTGGAACAACATCAAGACTGAAGTAACTACAAGTCTCGATTTTTCTAAGTCATGGAGTTGTTGCTAGAATAATTGCTTTCCTCCACTGCTCAAAGATCCAGCCTTTTGCCTCAAAATTAATGATTAAGATTGTTAATATAATTAATACTTAATCAGTGCCCCCTTCCCCAAGTTTACTAAAACTGTTCTAGAAACTAAAACGATCAAGACAGTAAAGTAATTTTTTGATAAAAGGTGTCTGTTGTTGAAAGGTTCTACTCTTGAAGGCTTAGAAGTCTTTAAGTACCTTCTTCTAAAAATTGTCTCAGTATTATCTGTCGCTGTCATACGATATTTTGCTGTGACAGCAGTCCAGTTGAACATCTGAAGATTTAAACTTTGCTGCTGTTTCCCCACTTCTGACATGTTAAGCGTTCTGAGTTAGTTATTCACATTTCTAAGAAGTCAAGAGTTCTAAGTTAATGCTAGAAGAAGGAGCAAAAGAGAGTATCGCCGTTTTGACTCAACAAAGGGGCAGCAAAGCCAACCAGACTGTAGAAAGTCCACGTCTAGCATTAACGGTCTTCAGCTGATCCCCTAAATCAAGGGACGCCCTATCCGATACTAAGTCGAACATACCATAATCCCTCTCCTAGTACACACTCAATAGAACTGGGATTCTGATATTTCATTAGCTGTTCCTTCCACTTATACCATTCCATAATAAGAGTTCGAGCTAGAAATTTTAGTGTGACCTGTATGTGTATAATAAATAAGATATAGGTTGCAAAATGATATTATATATATAATAAGACAGGAATCCTGTGCATATGTCAGAGAGATAAACTAGCAGGAACAAGAAGAACACGTATAGGACGACAATGGCGAACTGAAGAGGGGGAACATGGACAAACCTATTCTCCTCAAGGAAGTGCACCCGATTAGAGTTGTGCCGTTAATAAATTTTCCTGGTCGGGTCCGGAGGCCCGATTCAAGGTCCGGCAGGTTCGGCGGCCCGGTGTAGGCCCGGTGAATGCCCGGCATACAAAAACAGTGCCAAACAATAGTTAGTGCTGTTTATTACGCTTTAGACAACTCGTAGAAGCTTAAATTGGACTTTCTAGTGAAGAAATTATGGAAAAAAATCAGAAATATGTATAGAAAAAATTTGACCGGGCCTCACCGGGCCCGACGCCGCCTGGCCGGGCCTCCAAGGCCCGGCAGGCCCGGCTCGGGCTGGACCTTCGCTGCTGACCGGGCCCGGGCCCGTGCCGGGCCTGTCGCTCCAACAACCGGGCCCGAGCCGGCCACGTGCAGGCCCGGCCCGAGCCCGGCCCGGGGCCCGAGGCCCGATTCAAGGCCCGGGCACAACTCTACACCCGATAACCTGTCTCTCCCCTAAGAGAAGAGTCTGTCACGGTGCAGTTTTTCCCCCGGTGTAAAATTCCCCCCCGGAAAAACTACACGTGTGTGAATTTTCCGGGGGGGGGGGGAATTTTGCACCAATGCAAGAAATAATGCAGATTTCAGTTTAAGTAGCAACTAGTTATACTTTAACGATGGAATAGGATTAGCGTGATTTGCCAAAATAACTATTAAAGTCAATTATAATTATTAATTGGCATTTATTAAAGAATTTATCTTTATTAAGGTTATCAAATGCTAAATTAGCATTAGTTAATCCTACCAAATTTTTGATTTTTTAGAAATTTTTATTCGTTATATATTTCAATTTAATTGTTTCTGGGTCAAACCATTGTAATGAATAATTATTTTGGCAAGTCATGTAAATCCAATTCCATCGTTAAAGTATAATTAGTTGCTAAAATTATCAGCCAAACTTAATTTATAAAGTGAAATCTGTGTAGTTTTTCCGGGGGGGGGGATTTTGCACCAAGGGAAAAACTGCACCGTGAGAGAGTCCACCCAATTCCACTGCAAATTGCAATAGTGAACATGAAACTACTAAGCTGAAGCCACACAAGAGTAACAGTTATAGATGGTATCTGCACAAAAACTGTGTGTACAAACTTTGTTCGTTTTTGCAAAATCAAACATTAGAGCAAACGTCAACAATGTATATATTTTTAGAATCGCCCGAAACTGGAGATTCCAAACATCTGCAAAAAATCCTGACTTACATTTGCGGAGAATTTAAAATTTTCAATATTTCGCCACAAGTTTTGCGCATTCTAGATTTTGAGTCCATGATCGAAAGAGCTGGCCCTACTGTGTATTTTTGCACTTGTACCGTTTCAAGATTTTCGGAATTTCGGATTTCCAAGATTTTCTAGTTTCTAAAATTTTCTCGAATACCCCAAAACTTGGGGTCTCATTTGAACGCTGTTGACGAGCTAAATAGTTTTTCTAATGAAACCATCCTCAGAAATACCCCTAGCAAAAGCGCCCTAGCACACCTGATTTAGCTTGTTGATTATTCATTTAGATGACCAAATTATTTAGTTCGTATTCCTACAGCGTCTTATGTAAAAATTGTTACAATATTTTAGGTAGACCTATAATGAGTTCTTATGCTGCAACTTCACCAGACGTCGTTCGTAGCCTGATCCGGCAAAAGGCTTTTCCTCTGTCATCAACATCTGGAAGCTGTTCTGGCTATATCCAGGCCAATGTGACCATCATGCCCAGTAAATATTCGGACGACTTTGAAGCTTACTGTAGGCTAAACTCCGGACCTTTATCATTTCTTCACAGAAGTAAATTTGGAGCGGTGGATGCCGGTTATCTGTCTAGAGACACTAACATCAAAACAGACATGGTATCCATGAACCGCTATGAATACGGAGTACTGACGGGTACCCTGGACAATTTATCTGATCAAGATTTGACCCAGTTCGATACCTTCTATCTGGGCTGCAGTTACAGTTTTGAGGAAGCCCTGCAGAAAGCTGGTGTTCCCGTCCGAAATATCGATGAAGGGGCCAAGAATATTTCTATGTACGTCACAAATCAACCCTGTAGTCCGGTGGGACCTTTTAAAGGAAAACTTGTCGTCACCATGAGACCGGTGTCTGCGGAAAATCTGGAAAAAGCCGTCAACGTAACCGCGGCGATTCCGGAAGGCCATGGAGCCCCGGTGCACATCGGAAATCCGGAACATTTGGGAATCAAATCCCTGCAGGAACCGGATTTCGGCGATGCAGTTTGCCTGAAACCGGGCGATATTCCGGTTTTTTGGCCCTGCGGCGTCACATGCACTGAAACTATTAAACTAACAAAGGAAATACCGTTAGTATACACTCACACTCACGGGTTGATGTTTTTAGCAGATGTAAAGGTTACCGTCTATCCAACGCCACCGATTAAGGTAAAGCTAGTTGATGCTCAGCATCAAATATATTCACTGCTGTCGGAAGAAACAGAGAAACAAATTATGGCGATCGAAAAGCTGATTTTGGCAGATCCAGAAATCCGAGAAATCAAATCGTTTCTTAATCGGGAGGATTTTCTTCGTTCTTGTTTGGCTTTGTCACATGCAAAAAAGGTTCTTTTTACAACTGGGTTCTCCTGCCCTTACAACGAAAATGATGGTCTGGCTGGATTCATAAGCTTAGCTCTGGTCTTGCTTGAACTTGGAAAAGAAGTCACAATTCTGGTAGATGAACCACTAAAGCTACTCCTGAAACAGGCTTTCGAAAAGCTGCCAGATATACCTAATCCGTCTAATCTTCGTGTTTTGGGACAGAAAGATGTTAGCAAAGAACTTATTGCTGAGGTGAATGCTCTTCTGGCGTGTGGAAACATGGCCACTGATGTCAATGGAAATTATTATGCTTTGGAACCGAATTCCCTGTCAAAGAATAATCATCTACATCCCATTGAAAATATTATTCAAAGCAGCAACAATCTCTCCCAAAAGTTTGCCATTGAAGGTAGCCAAGCTCGGGTGGAAAAAGTCCAGGCAAACATTCAAGAATATACTAGTTTTGGAACCTTATTTTCCAATTCTATTTCAACCGATCTTTTGGTGGCTGCTGGAGTGAGCAACTGGGGTGGTTTAGGTTTGGCGTTCGGTCTTCACGAACTCTACAAGGATAAAATTCATCAGCGTTATCTGAAACGGGGTTGTGGCGAAAGTAAGGTTTCTAAGCTATCCACTCTTCCTAGTTTAGAATCGGAGAGAAGGATTTTGGAAGTTGTGGAAGACCTGGGAATGGCGGACGGAATTTGCAAGGAACCGATGCACGTGGATGGAATGAAGTTTGAAAATCAACATCAAAAATTGATTCTTGATTTGAAGAAGATTGCAGCAAGCCAATGACTTTGAATACCTATTTAACATTTAACACTGTATATACAAAACGTAATCACTGCACTAATCAATTTTTCCAGCAACGATTGTACATTTGTAACTTTGAAGAACAACTAACAGTTGTGACCTGTAAATCAGTCTAAACTTTGAAGAACTTGAACTGCCAGTGATAGACTTTTGTTGACAGTAACAGCCATTTTTAATCTAAAATTGATGTAATCATTAAAATGTATTCTACTGCAAGTATGTATTGTATGATCCTTAAAATGTACTGTATATCTATCATTGAAGTTAATAGTGTACATATGAGATATATATATATATATATATATATATATATAATTATTGCTTTGCTTGCAGACCACGTGGGTGCTTTTGGCTACATCCTCCCACTCACACGCTCTCCCCAAACAGATATTTTCGAGATAGATATCAAACGTTCGTTATGCTCTCGAACGGAGGTCTGAGACCTCCTTTCATGATCTCAATCAAATGAATATATGCGTTACCCGTTCTCAAAATAAGTTAATCTAATCCTCTATTACAGCACCTCCCTATCAAAGGTGTTGGGAGATGCCATTGTGAGCGGTACCTGATCGACCCTAGTCTCTCTGGCTCATACAAAACGGCACATTCTATTCTATTACATTTGGCGGTTTGCAATTTTGGCCATAATAAACAATATGTATCAATTAAATCAGCGTTCGCCACATTTATGTGACGAAAACCATATCTGAGCCTGGAAGTCGATCGCTTGCCATTGGCTCCCAATCCTACTGATCACGCAGAACGAGATCTGCACTTTATTGGCGGTTGGCAACTAATTGAAGGATGAAAGATGCACGCACACCATAGGATAGGTTAACGCGGGGGGAGGTCTGGGGGGGTCCAAGCCCCCCCAACCCAGAAAAGGTACAAGCCCTACCGCCGTCGGGGACTAGGGGTAACGAAAAAATAGCCAAGGGGTAGGCAGAAATGGCCGCAAAAAATTAGTTTTTACACTAAAATTTCAAAAAGTGTTTTGTTAAAAGCCATCAAAATTTTTTCATTTTTTGAAAAAGATTTTTTGCGAATTTTTATAAAATTAGCGTTAACTTTTTGGAAAATTTCACAAATTCAGTTTTGAGGTACAACCCCCCCCCCTGAAAATGTCAGTTCAACGTAGAAGCACCCTCAAAATTTTTTGGGGACAAGCCCCACCCCTCAGGACCCGACTCTATGTTAATGTATGCCATCAAGCACCTGAAAAAATCGAACCCTCGGCAAAGCCGGCACCAACAAACGGGAAGAGAGTTGACAATTTTGCCCTTCCTACAAACAAAATAACAAGCGTTCACTATTCTGTTGGTACAATACAGAGAAGAGGAGCCGCCTGGCGGCTTATTAACATCTTTTTATTAATAGGCTATTTTTTTACAGAGTCTTAGTTTTGGGTTGGCCTTCACTATGCATTCTTTCTTGGCTTGATAAAAATGCACTAGGCTGTGCAAAAACTGCAAACTTTTCTGATCTAATATGATACGGGAAACGCATTGTTTGTTTTTCCCGTGAAACTGGTAATTTAATCGCTTCGTGATATCAATGTTTATCACAAGAACATCAGTTGTTTTATGAAGTTTGTCTACGGGTTCGGTTTCTCTACGTATGTAGCTGTGCAACACATAACTACTAGATACTTTTACTTACTTTTGCAGTTTTTTGTTTTCTGTCTTACATATTATATTAACTACCACTCCACATAATAACTTAGGTTTATTCAAAAACTGTACAAATTCAATAAGAATATAGCTTCGGTAAGAACTGTTAAGAAGAATGACACTTAAGAACGTTCTGTTGTAATCAGCTGTTTATATATTTCCGTTTTTTGGAAAAGTCTTAAATTTTACTAAAGGCGTCGTAACAGCAAAAGTTGAGTAGGGTATGCTGGAATATAAAAACTGCCATCTGACTTGCATGAGCCGTCAAGTAAATACGCGGGCAGGCCCTGCCAGAACTCGCTACCCGCTAGCGCCCCGAGCGGGTCACACCTCGACCTAAGCTGATCGCGGAAATCTGAGCAAATTTGACTATTTTCAACACGTGTGCTTAATCGGTATTAGCGACAGGTGGTGTTTATAACATTGGTCGCAGTCTTGTAGAAATGGAATTCCCTGCGATTAAATCCTACGCCTTTAAAGGATTCTGTGGGACGTTAGATTTTCGATTTAAAAGCATCTGTTAACTAGAGTTAGCTTTTATCATATTTCGCATCAGTTAAAGCTTTAATTTTCTGTGCTAACATGCTAACATTCATGCTAACGTGGAACAGGAAAAAACCAGCCAACTGTCAAAATCGTAAGTCAGCCCATTCGTGTTTTTCAATTTGAAGAACAAATTGTCTCTTTACGAGCAACAGTCATGGAATGTGCTCTCCTCAATAAAAGGCATCACGCTTTACATGAATGTCTTTAACATTTTGCTTTATCCTTATTAAATCGCTAAGTAGTGTTAAATTTTTCCATCGTTAGAAAAATCCAGATTGACATTGATAGAATTGACCTCACACTCAGAGAGCCACATTTCGGCAATACCTTTTGCTCCACATTTCTTGTCCCAACTCTGCTATCCGGCACCCTAGCTAATAGTTGTGCAAATCCACTGCACAACTTTTCAAATTTGTGCAGCATGATCCGAGCTCTAAAAATAACTAATGTGCACAACCTGGAATGCTATGAAGCAATCAATTAGCTGGCTGCAAACTATTTACAAAATTAACGAAACTGCTATCCGGCATCTTTCTATGATTGCACTTGATAGCAACCATTTACAGTGCACATAATTCAAAATGCCTCCACTAACGAAGACCTTCATTCTCGAAGAGCAATCTCCTCATTAAACATCATGGAACAACAAAGACATACAACAACTGCAATAAGCATACATCCACAGAAGCGAGATAAAATAAACTTAAAAACAAATTTCTTTATTCCCGAAGGGCCTTGTGTTTTTTCAGTGACTGGCGAAAATAGCCTATGATAGACGAATTCAGACTTACGCCGCTCTGGCGTATTTTTCATATTTACGCCGGACAGCGGTATATTACCGTTATCCGGCGTAAATACATGTAAAACATAGGCGAAAAAGTCAAATTTACGCCGCTCTGGCGTAACTCTGAAAATTCTCAATTTTTCATATTTACGCCGGATAGCGGTATATTACCGTTATCCGGCGTAAATACATGTAAAACATAGGCGAAAAAGTCAAATTTACGCCGCTCTGGCGTAACTATTAAAATTCTCAATTTTTCATTGTTACGTCGGATAGCGGTGACGAACTGTTTAAAAAGCACAAGGCCCTTCGGGAATGATAAATTTCACATAAATTTTAACACTTGTCTTTAATGTTTATGTTCCGAAAATGAAAACATGTCATAGGAAAATACACAAGGCCCTTCGGGAATGAACCACTTTGTTTGAGGCATTGAGGCAGCATTGTTTGTATTAAATATTAAGTTACTGATCCATCTTCCCTTTGTAGTTGTTTTCCCAAGTCCAGGTGCCGTTTTCCAAGTGCTCTTTTATTAAATCTTAAATCTTTAATATATGTGCAGTTGTTATGCAGCGCCAAATTTAATCCTTTGGCATATTTTTAAAGCTGAGACAGTGCTGCACAAATTTGAAAAGTTGTGCAGTTGATCTGCACAACTATTAGCTAGGGTGCCGGATAGCAGAGTTGGACCAAATGTTTATCCCAAATCAAGACTAAATATTTTCAGCATTTGAGTTTATCTGATTGTGATTTGAAGTGTCTGTGGTTTCCTCCAACCCAGTACCTAGGCTAAAAGCCTAGTCAATTATTAATCTTGGAGCTTCGTTTGCGTTCGTTGAAACCACTTTGCTCTAAATAAAGCTAAATCATTTGGATTACATTTTTGAAATTTGTAACTGTGCATTATTTATTTAGTATTGTATACGTAGCATGACATAATAAATAATAAAGATTTGTTAAGTATAAGTTTCACTGCCGCTATCTTGGCAAACAGTCAATCTATCTTTAAGTTAGCTTAGCTACAACATTAGCTTGATGTCAGCCATTGAAAGCAGACAGAAATATGTTTTCTCATGTTGAACGGGCGACTTAGTAGGACTGAATGTGAGATTTGGCTGTATTTGCTGGCTTAGATGCCTTAGAGTTATGTGGATTCAGTTCTAAAGGTTTTTATATTTTTCAGTCCCGCACTTCTGTTTTGTAATTTTTTTCAGCAAGTTTCATGTGTTTTTGATTATAAAAAGAGTTTGAATGCTTCTCCGGTTGTCCATTGAAAAACGAAAAGCATGAAATCGTCCACTTCTCTGTCTGTCCGGATTTCTGCAGAGCAGCACATGAACCGCAAGTAGTCCTCCCATCTAGTGATTTATGCTAATGACCCGGCGTGTAGTGCAGTCTCACAGTCATGCATGAAATTTGACTATTGTGATATCAAATACTTTTGCCATCCAAAAGAATCTGAAATATTTAGTTAAGACATAGTCAGAGCAAATTCGGTACGACCAAGAGTAGATGATAGGAAGAGTATGACGCGGAACTCTTCCTAGTGTAATTGGCCTGTCAAATGCTCGGCAGATTAAGGCACAAAGCTCGGGGTGGATCCCGGTTAACACAGTTAACCATGTGTTTATATGCGTTTGAACTAAAATGAATCTGATTGGCTAATCCCCTACCTTATGTCAAAATTACGTGTATAAGATGACCCCCAGAAATCTCGGGAGGCGGAGGGTTCAGCTTGGCGTTTTTAAGTGTGTGTTGTGTTGTGTTTATATGCGTTTGAGCTGAAATGCATTTGATCGGTTACTTAGCTACCGTAATCCTCTCCTCACCAGTGCATTTCAATAGCAGCAACCAAGCAGCGGCTTGATGACCATAGCTGGGGGCCCCAGATTAAATCCAAGTCTTAATGACTTTATTGTGCACCCTGCTGTGTAGTTTCCAATGTGAAGACTAAAGTAAAGTCAAATGATGGTCAACTATCTAGTATACAGTTCAAGGTTCACTAATGGAGGGGGCCAGTAGTGAATAATACAAGGAAAACAAATTGTAATGTTGCAAATCATGGGGGAGCTCGGAGAGCCCTCCATAATATGAGCTATATATATATTCTTCATTTAAAATGA